>JAOVYX010019313.1:0-48139 GCA_035668315.1 Drosera spatulata | reverse complement strand
AAGAAAGGCCAGTACAGAAGCCTCACATATACATTTCTTTAAAGTAACAGCAGCTTCCTCGGCTGCAGAATCCCATAGAAAAGCTCCCTTCTTAAGCAAAGAAACCAGAGGTTGACTGATAAGGGCATAGTTTCGTATAAACTTCCTGTAATAACCAGTAAGACCCAAGAAACCCCTTAAAGAACGAACAGTTGCAGGTCTATGCCAGTTCAACATGTCCTTCATTTTCTCAAAAGCAGTGGAAACCCCAGCAGCTGAGACAACATGGCCCAAATACTCAACGTGCAACTGACCAAATGAGCATTTAGACAATTTAGTAAATAACCTATTGTTTCGGAGAACCAGCAATGTATGTGGTAAGTGGTCCACATGAGAATCCATGTCCTTGCTATAACCAATATATCATCAAAGAACACAAGAACAAACTTGCGAAGATAAGGACCAAAAATATCATTAATAAGGGCCTGAAATGTAGATGGGGCATTAGTTAGCCCATAGGGCGTAACGTTGAACTCATAATGACCCAAATGAATACAAAAGGCTGTCTTAAACACATCTGCCAGGTTCATGCGAATTTGATGATATCCCGACCTCAAATCCAACTTAGAAAACACTAAAGCACCCTGTAACTCGTCAAGAAGATCATCAATTATAGGAATTGGAAATTTATTCGTAATGGTGATAGCATTGAGTTGCCTATAATCCACGTAGAAATGCCATGTGTTATCCTTCTTTTTAACCAACAATATTGGGAAAGCAAAGGGACTTTGGGAAGGTTGTATGACTGAAGTATCCAACATCTCTTTAATGAACTTTTTCACTTCTGACTGTGAGCTAATGGATAAGGCCTTATGTTGACAGGTCTAGCATTTGGAATCAAGGGAATAGAGTAGTCCTGGGGTCTATGTGGAGGCAACCTTGTGGAGAATCAAATACATCAGCAAAGGCATCCTGCACAGGAGTCAAAACAGGGGAGACCTACACAGCTAAAGTAAGTGTGTCCATACAGTATACTTGACATAAGAAACAAGATGCCAAAGCCAAAGATGCTTTACACTTTTTTCCCATCTCTTGCATACTCTTTTGCCTTATACCTTTAAGGGTCACGAGCTTACCATCCTTCAAAAAGGAAAATGATCAAAATCTTGAGATCCAATGTGACAAGGCTAAAACACTTTAGCCAATCAGCCCCAAAGACCATGTCATAACTTTCCAACTTCAATATCCTCACAGTGCCTGTAAAAGAATGTCCCTGTATAGACCATTTGAACCTAGGACAAGAGACCTTACTTCCAACCCGATCTCCATTAGCAATAGCCACCTTTAAAGGTACAGAATCTTCCCGTACACAGTCAATTTTCTCCACAATAGCCTCATCAATAAAACTTGATGTACTACCAGAGTCAATTAGGATTTCAAGTAATACCTTTCCAGTCTTGTCCTGAATCCTAATTGTACTAGGAGATAATAGGCCTGAAAGTACAGGAAAGAGAGACCTTCCTCTGAAACAGAAGGATCCAAGTCTAGATCAGAAGCACTATCAGTGTCCTCAGGCAACTCATCATCAGAGGTACAAGTCTTCATATTATGAAGGTGCTTGGAATTAGATACATGACCAGATACGAACTTCTCATGGCACTTATAGCATAGGCCTCTGAGATCTTTTGCATTGAGTTTGATGGTGGAAAAAGGTTCTTTTATAGAATTTTGGTTTATGGACTGATGGGTGAAAAGGGAAGGGGAATTGGTCTTGGGAGTGGGAAACTTAGAATTATTGGGAGTTCTGATCTTTTTGGTCATAGCTTCAAGGGTCCATTCTTGAAGTTTTGCTTGACTAAATGCTTGCAAAAGAGTAACAGGACCAAGCGTCTTCACCATTGGGCGCAAATCCTCTCTCAGACCACTTATGAAACTTGAGATACAGTATTGTTCATCCAAATGAGGATACACAGCCTTCACCTGATACTTTTTCAAACTTCTATATACACAGCCTCAGCCTCAGCCTCATCCATCGTGGCAAAGGATCAGCCCTCAGTCTTATCAGAAAAGTACATAGCAGCAATCTCAACACGCTGGAAGTCAGGTATTGCATACAATCTGAAATACTTTTCAGCCTTTTTGACCCAGAGATAAGCATTCGACCAACATGGTCTAGGAGGTCTGTACTAATTTTGAACATATATTTATGGTCTTCACCCTCAGTCAGTAGGACCAACATGGTCCCTAGGGGGCCTAAAAGTCACACCATGAGGTAAAGAGTTTGAAACAGTGTTGTCATTGTCTGAAGACGGACATGTAGAATAAGGAGGAGAACAAGGAGCTGGTGTATGACTCCTGTGTCTGTGTCTTCTTGATCTAGCAGGTCTAGGAACTGACAAAGAAGAACCAACCCCTTGCAACTCAGGATTCGCTTAGAGTCTGCTTTCAAGATGGGTGATCTTATCCATCATCTTATCCATCATTACATGGTGTCCAAGAATCGCTGCAAACTGGTCAGATCAAAAGCCTCTTTAGGTCTAGGAAGATCAGCACCTTGTAATTCACCCTCAGTTACCATCATTGGTGCCTCAACAGCCTTCATTTTTCTTATTTTCTTCGTCTTATCAGCCATGTAACATATTAATCGTCCAAGAACTCAACAAAAAGAAAACTCTCAATTCTTGAACCCGCCTCGTCTTCTCAACTGAAATAACAACCAGGAGTACACGAAAATAATCACTCAACTGATCAATCAGGAGTGAACAAGGACCACTCAACTGTACAGGGAGCGAATGAAACAACTTACAACTCACTCAACCCAAAAAGGAGCGGTCTAATCCAATAAACTCACAAAGCAACGAAGAGATGATAGAATCAACCATCAATCTCCAACAACTACCCAACTGTCATAAATCTTGATCTACAACTAGGTATCGCTAATGAGAATCAAGAACGGAGTCGTCCACTGCTACCTACACTGCGGCAATCTGTCGTCGGAATCCCAACTGAACTACAACAACGACCGCGCTGATCGAACGTCTCTGATACCAATGTAATATCTCCTCGAGATATTAACGTGAACTTCCAATGAGAGAAAGGAAAGGGAAAGCCTTAACAGAAAAGTGTAACAAATCTTTTGAGGAACAACTAACTTCTTATTGCTAGCAAAAGGGGTATTTATACATTCATCGTATCAATGCATTAAAGTCGTCTATCAACCACTACTTACAACTATTCATCAAACTACTAATCTAACGGTACAAAATGAATCTCCGAATAAGGCCCATCACACGCCACGTTGCATAATGCCAGCTGCACCACACCCAGCTCACCTACCAACTACACAATCAAAACCCTTCAATCTTTCAACCTGCCATTCACCACTACCAAGCTTTATCTTCACCAAACCACCATCATCCTCACACTTCATATCACATTCTCAACATCAACACGAGCTGTTACATTCGGTTGGTTGTAACTCTATGATTTTTTTATGGTGAGGTGCAAGTGCTTGTAGATGCAATAGGTACTTGTGTTGTGCCCCTGAATGCTGGTCAACGACGTTTGACGACAGTCGATGGTGAACTTAATTGATCAAAATGCTGATTTGTTTCGACCCTGATTCATCAAGTACTTCTCATCCCATGGTAAACGCAACATTTGGATGTGACCCTCCGGGGTTTGTTGGAAAATATTGATTGATATGAGTCCATGATGGGGACTATCCAAATATCATTTTACACTTTGTTGATGATAAATTATGTAAAATGAAAGCATACCTTTCGATTGAAATAAGTCCCATTAGACTTATAGATTATATATCTTCATACGACTTAGGTTATGTGATTATCAAGCATTTATTGATACAAAAATCAAACTCAAGCTCATAAAAGTACCTATAGAATAAAGGTCTAGGGATTATTTGTCTAGACACAAGGTGTGTTCAACGATAAAACAATAATTAAGATTAAAATAATATTTTCTCTCATCCAAAATAATTACAATAGATTGATTGTGCGTAGTTGAGGTAAACTTTAACCCACGTACGGGACGATCAAATCTAATTTTTTGAAAAATTATGGTGAAATTCTAATGATAATTTAACTTATGTATTACAACCTAACGCAGGTGGCATAATTTTCCAACGTCTTAACGACGTAAAATGAAACTTTTAAAATACATATTAAATAATATAAAAAATAAATATTATAATTATTTTATAAAATAAATGCAAATAAAAAATTAAATTTAAATTATAAAATTTTAACCTTAATCATTGTTTCACATGTTTAAATCTAAGTCATTATGTCACGAAGAGATTCCCTTTTCCCGTCGAATTATGTCGAGTTCTACACTTAAAATGCTTTTCCAGTGTATTCAATGCCTTCCCCTATTTCAATTTTGAAAAAACACACACCCCCTCGTTGAAAGAGAAAGAAACCCTCGACCTTCACTCCCAAAACCCTTGTCCGTACCTCTCCCCTCCCTATACTCTCACTCTTCAACCATGGCCACTTCTTCCTCCTTTCGAACCCTAATCGCCAAATCCCGCTCCATCCTCTCCACCACCAGCCCCGCCGCCTCTTTCGCCACCACCGCCGCCGCTGGCGCATCCAAGCCGAAACCCTTGCCGAAGAAGCCCGCGGCGCCGAAGAAAGCAGCATCGGCGTCGACGTCGGCGTCGAGTGGTGAGAAACCGGCTCGCGGGATCCTGAAGCCGGTCCCCGTGTCGGCTCAGCTCGGGAAGTTTCTCGGTGCGGAAGAGGCGTCGAGGACTTTTGCTGTGAAGAAAGTGTGGGAGCACATCAAGCTCAACAATCTGCAGGTATAACTCTCTCGCTGACCTATATGGAATCGACTTGCTCTGTTTGTTGTATGTTGATTTAGTGTGTTGATTTGGTCATCGTTTTGTTAGGGTTAGGGTTTTGGATTGTGGTTTTGTTTTCATCTGAAGTAGTTGTGTGCAAGTGGTTGTGGTGGTGAGATATGGTTGCTTGTGGTTTAGGAGGCTTGGATTAGGGTTGTTAGATTTGTGAGGCTAATGTGCTGGTCGTGTATTTGTATTGATGGATGCAGGGAGCAATTACGTGGATGACTTTGAGTGATGGGATTATTCGTTTGATCTTGGTTTAGACTTTGGAGTAGTAGATATGAGATGTGGTTTGTCTCTTTGTTTTGGTCCGCTTGGGATAAAATTATTTGGAACTGTCTTGTTTTCTGCTGTCGTACTGTTCTTTGGGTGCAAGGGATTCTTAATTGGTGTGTAATGCTCATATTAGATTATAGTTTTTTTTATTTTATAAAAGATCAAGCTAATGCCTGATGGATAGACATGTTTGATTCTGTAATTATATGGTAGAATCATTGTTTCTCCACGCAGGAGCATTCTTAGAAGGTACATCTAGAACTACAGAGATTGGTTGTAGATGACATTATTATTTGAGTAATTTTGTTTTGGGTTTATAACATTGTGATGAATACCAAAAAATCTACTGGGAGACTTAGACATGTATGAAATAGAATGTGAAAATTGTATTGCTACATCATTCTTCAGATTATTTATTATTTTTCTATTATTTCTTCTTTGTTTGTCCCACCTTTTTTTCCTGTGGGGGGGGAGACAATTGAAGATGTGTGACTTACTTTGAGACAAAAGTCCCTACTAAAGAGGTTCGCCTGGGATTGGGAAGTTATCATATGAGGTCTGAGGCTAGATTGGATCTGATTGTGGGTGTAAGGTGAATGGTCTTATTTCGATCAGCAACTCTGTGATTGAGTGTAGATGCTGCTAGCTTGATTGAGGACCACCTGTTATGCAACAACTTGCACTGTTGGTATATTTTCTTGCATTTCATAAACGGCTGTCTTCCAATGCTTATTGAATTGTTTGGCCTTCGTTGTCATTGTTAATATGTGTGTGTATTTAAAAGCTGGTTTTGTTTTCTATTCCATCAATCCATGTCTGAACAGGACCCTGAAGGAAGATTTGTATTATCTTAGATCTTACTGTTCTGCCATCTGCTTGTACAATGCAACTCTTATGAATCTTCTAAAAACGGTTTTCTGGTCTTTGGAGAAAATCTTCGTTGAAGTATTTAAATTTCAAATGCTCTATATGGCGCTCATTTTCTCTTTGTCAACATACTCTGTCAAAAATTTTATCATCATATTGATGCTAATTTTAAATTTTTAATGGAACCTAGCAGTTTGTTTAGGCACCTCATGATCTCTAATTTGCGAATGGTTTAGTCCTGATTGGTTATCTATCTTATCCAAATGCTGTAGTGCTGTACTCCTATTGCTACCTTTCAAGCATTTTGGTACCTGAGACTATTCATGCAAAAAAGGGTACTATGCATGTTGTTTTGTTCCCCTACTTTTGCAAGAGCGCACAGCCTTGATGTGCCGTCATGCATTGTTTGACCAACTGTTCTTCGATTCCATTACATATAGGACTTTGTAATCTTGAATTGTGAGATACCTGGCCTGGAAGGTCTTCAATATTCTTTGTGGTAAAATATCATGAGAACAAGTTGAATCTGAAGCATTGAGCTTTGGTGGGTCTACCTCGTAATGCACTGTTGATCATGATAATGTGGCCATGATAGCATCTGATCATTGATATGGTGATTTCCAGGGATTTCCTGAATGATCAATTCTGTAGAAAGGCGCAGCTTCTGGTCTTCATGTTTCTATGTTCCACTATGTTTATGTAACACGTGCACATCTGATGAGTCTGCAATTTCCTCGTGTTTTCTTTGTTCTGCGTGTTGTTTTCCTCAGTGGCACATTGTTAATTGCTTCTATGAAACTTGTAACTGAATATTAGGGACAGCAAGTGAGTTGCTAAATTCCAGAGCTTTTTGTGCTGTTCAATGCCCTAAAGTAGCATAATTAGGTTCTTATGATTAGCAGAATATGCTCTGGTTTATGTTTTCCATAAATAAAGTTGTTGTATTGCAATAATTTTTTGCTTCTTCTGGCACTTCTCCATGGGGATAGCATGGATGGCGAATATATGATTTTCTTCATAGTAGGAAGTCAGCATGATGTTCACCTTAGTTTCTTCCCTTCTGATAGTAGATCTGATGCTTTGCAAGAGAGGTGTAATGGGTAGTCCTATCCGTACTGTGTAATTCCCATATCGTGTAGTTTTTCACAAGAAACATATTTGCAGCATATATTAGGTTTCTTTTGCAGATGCTGAAGTTATGTTAACTAACTTTAACCTGTGATCATCATCATACAGAGCATTATTTCTTGGGTGTGATCATACAGAGAATTTGTCTTTGAAACAAATTGTGTGTCCATTAAAACCCAATGGCCTAGTGTTAAAAACGTTAAATTAAATGTGAGAGTTGGGAGTACAAAGGTAGTTGGTCATCTTCTTATATACATATTTTACTTTTAACATGGAAGTTACCCAATTTTTGGTGTCTGGACACATCCTTTTTTCTGTTGATCTTTTGTTAAAGATTTGATAATCTGACAATTGGAAAGGGGGGTGGATGTGTTGAAGTTTTGGCCTCAACAAAAAGTTTTGGCTGTTTTAGATCATTTAAGCTAGTCCTATTTTTGCCGTTGGTGTTAAAATTTGATTGGGAATCTGAATGCAGGATGCCAAGAACAAGAGGCTGATCCATTGTGACGAGAAGCTGAAGACCATATTTGATGGGAAAGACTCAGTCGAGTTCCTGGAAGTGTCAAGGTTGCTGTCACAACATTTTCGCAAGGCTGTTGTCTGAGCTGTAGTTCTTGGCTTTTCATGCTTGTCGGCGCAACTGCTTTTGGCTGTGCACTAGCAGATGATCATGCGACTGTCTTTTGAACTAACTACCAATCGGCTTTTATGTGTAGTGTTGTTTTTCGCCGTTTAGCAGTCTTTTCAACCCGACTGTCTGTATCATGCGACTGTGTATGCTTTCTAATGTGTGGTTCAGTGTAGCAGTGTGGATTTGTTTCAGCAAAAGCTTTTACTATATCCTAGTGTGATGATTTTACTTTCAGTTTTGGTGTGAGGTATGCAACTGGTGATTCATATGCAGTTCTCATCGTCTCTTAGACGGACTGTTCTACCCTGGCAATTCATATGCACTCGATCTATTCTTGTCATCCTGAAACCATACATGATGCCTGTTTTCATATAATTTCGTGTGTAGCACTAAATATTTCGAACTTATCGTCAGTGTCAAAATTATCTCTTGGCATCCATTTCTTACTGATGAGTCGGAGGAACCTTGTTGGCGATGAAGGATTTTTTATTTTTTAGTATTTTTTTTTGGACGAAAGGATTTTTTGTTTTTTACTTTAAAAATGTTGTTATCGCATCATCTCTTTATTTCTTATTCAACTCATCTCTTTATTTCTTATTCAAACTCGGTAAGTTGGGATACACAAATCTACTCTATTTATGGAAATATTCATTTCTATAAAAAAATTTTTGTCAAACATTTTTATAAATTATTGATACAGAAAAAATGATAATTATCTTTCAAATTTTTGTCAACCATACACAAGTTTGTTTGGTTGTATTTGATGCAGCCCCATATCCTCTTGTTAATATTATATCCAAATATTTTGGGGTATAAAAATAAGAAACATTTCAACCAAAAGATGATTTTTCATATTATGTAATAATGAACTTAAAAACTTAGTTCTAAAAATGTAAATGTCCTATAAATCAGAAATAAAATCGAATTTCAAGTAAAGGTTTAAATATCACAGATAATCCATTTTCTTTCAATTTATTTCTCTTTTAATATATTTTAATTTCCTATAAATACATTTTTAAAAAAATAAAAACATATTCTTCCCAAAATACCTTTCTCACACACATAAATAACACATCTCAAAACCCTAAATTCACCCCCCACAAATAGCATCCACTCTGCCGCTGCAAACCCTCCTGCGAATCCCTATTCATTCATACACAAAGAATCTCCAGCAGCAGTGTGATATCGATGGGGATTGATTTCCAATTCTTCTTGTGAAATCGATCAGTGGGGTTGATTTTCAATTTTTCTTGTCATTGATTTGAATCCCGACGGCAATGATTTCGGCGGTCGCTGCGGTGAGAACAAAAATAGAGGAGGCATTGATGCCAGAGAGGCCGACAGCAAGGGCGAAGGGGACGATGATGTCGCTAACAACCTTGCCGGCGGGGAAGTGCTGCTTAGTGTGGTCGCTTTGTCCCGATGATGGTGCCGTTGTTGTTGTATGCCGACGAGAAAGTAAGGGGATGGCAGTGCCGTTGTTGTACGTTGAAGATAACGTATAGAGTGGCGGTGTCGTTGTTGTATGCCGACGCGAGCGTACGGAGTGGCGGTGCTATTGTTGTATTCCGACGAGAGTTGCGGTGCCGTTGTTGTTGTTGTCCGTTGACGAGAGCGTTCGAGGCGACAGTATCGTTGCTGTCGTACGCCGACGAGAGGGAAAGGTTTGGGAGTACTTGCTGGGCATCAATGACGGCAAGGGACGCAACCGACATCAAGGGACATCAGACGCTCTGTTTTTGTCAGATGTTTTTGTCAAACAAAAATGAAACAAAAAGAAATGATATGTTTTTGTCGGATGCTCTTTTTTTTTTTTTCTCGAAACAAGATTTCTGGATAAATTATATATTTTTTTTAAAAAATTTGCCTGTAATTCTTTTTCAAAATTTTGTATAAATCTCTTAACCTTTAATGGTTACCCTTCCTTCACATATTATTAACATAATTTCTTGTTTTGTTATTGAAAGTAATTCATATTTGAATCCATCCGCAGCACAACATGACGGAAGATATTTTTATATTCTTACAACATAGTCATATCATGCGCCGCATAGTAGATATCAAAACGACAACATAATCTGCGTTTCGTACCCACCAATACTATTTTTTCACCTTCGCCTTCGCCGCCGTCGGCCGACGAAACATTCTCCGGCGCCGGCACCACCTGATCTCCGGCGAACATTGAGGTCCTCCGTTTTCAATGTTCGCTTAAAAATGGTGGAATTGGACGACGAAGATGAGAATCTCGCCCATTTCCTCGAATCCGAAATGCTCTCAGAAGTCTCCGATGAGGTAGTCTTTTCTCTCCTTTTTTTTTATAATCAATTTTTGATCAATTGGTTGGATTTGGTTCGTAATTTTTGTTGGATTCGAGGATTTGCGATTGTTGTGGTTCAATTTGCATGAAATTTGTATTTTTCTGTTCGCATGTGGTGTGAATCGAAAAAAAAAAGTTTTTTTTTTGTCATTTGTGTAGTGGATTTTGGGGGTTTACTCTTTTCTTCTTCAATTTTAATTATTGCATGAGGGAATTGCATTTCCTTTGTAGATTTGATGGTGGATTGATGCAAAAATACTCATTTTCGTCATTTGATTTCTGGTTTTTTTTTTTTTTTTTGGAATTATGCTGTTTTCTTCTTTTCCAAATTATTTATTGCCAAGCAAGATGGGGGAATAATTAGAACAAAAATGTGGGATTTTTTTTTGGTAAAATGTAATGATGCTGCAGCAGTGTTTGTTTGATGGTGGTTTTGGTTGTGTGTTTGTCATGTAGGATGAAAAACCGTCGGAAATTGAGGAGAGACCGGCGAAGAGGTACCGTGGTGAAGATGTTAGTGTAGGTTTGGAGATTAGAAGTGAAATCGTGGAAGCAAATGCTGGGGGCAAAGGTTTTGCTTGGGATATTAAGGGTAGTGGTGGCGATACCGTGATGGATCTGAGGGGACTAGAGAGTGGGGTTATGAGGATCCCCGCTGAGCTCTTTCGTCATATTCTCAAGTTTCTCTCATCTGAGGTGCGTATGATCTCTGTGGGCAGCTGAGTTTTTTATCCCTTCCCTCCTGAAATTGTTTGCAATCACAATCTTTTGACTAATGGCTTGATTCAAGCCTTCTAGTGAGGTGGTTTATCTGACATGTATCTTTTCTTCCTTGGGGAAACTGGATGTTTGCAGGATCTCATTTCATGCTTGCTAGTATGCAAGTTCATGAATCATGTGGCATCGGATGAATCACTTTGGAAGCGCCTGTGAGTATTATCCTTGTGCCTTAGTTTATAACATTGATACTCAATTTTAAAAAAGAAAAAAAAACATGTTTTCATTTTCTAAAATTTTTGCTATGTGTAATAACGTAGTTAGAATTTTCTTGTAATCGATTAATTTTGCTCCATGTCATCATGTGATGTTATGTACATCTGTGGGCCTTAGATATTGTATGCGCTGGGGATTGTTGCCTCCAACCAAAAAGATGCGAGAATGTCCTTGGAAGAAGTTATACATTCAGGTTGGCACTAAGCTCTATCGTCTCAGTAGTATTCGTCTCATATTTTGCTGTATTTTCCTTTTTTGTTTTCTTTCCTACTCTCTCCGCCCCATGAAAATTGTTATGTTGGCTACAAACTCAAATATTCAACCAACATTTTAAAGAGCTTTCGTTATTTCTCTAAATAATGTACAATTTCTTCTTCTTTTCGTCTCTTTAATGTGACATGACCTATCGTTAGAATTTCATGACTGAGCTCAAGGTTCGATGTACCGAAAAAAGTACTGATATCGATTGTCAAAAAACGGAACGATACGCTGGTATGGGGGTGTATCGGATCGATACGGACATGTACACATTTTTAAATAAGAAAAAAGATATAATTGTATGAAATTAGTCATAAAAGAAAATAATTAAACAAACAATACAAAATAAGATAAAAATTAATGCAATTCACAAAATATTGAGTTAAATAACTTGATAAAGTTGTCAAACAAATGAAGAATGGCGAGGGCCTTGATATTGCGATCCTGACGCATCATAGTTGTATGATCCATATCAGTCATATCCACCCCCATCGTCGTCGTCGTCGTCACAACGATCACCATCGTCATCTGGGTTGCCACCTTCCTCAGCTAAAGCAACTTCCACCTCCTGATTTGGTTGTCCATCAAGCGTATCAAGCGTGGGCTCTTCAATTTTTTTTGTC
Organism: Drosera spatulata; assembly: GCA_035668315.1. Lineage (NCBI taxonomy): Eukaryota > Viridiplantae > Streptophyta > Magnoliopsida > Caryophyllales > Droseraceae > Drosera > Drosera spatulata. Next base: position 36,197 of record JAOVYX010019313.1, on the reverse strand, counting down.
CACTGTACTAATGGATCATCGACATCGAATAAGGCATCGAGATCAATCACATTGCTTAAGGATTCGTGCTTCCTCTTGGTATTTCTAACTCTCAATCTCATGTTGTATGAGACAAACACCAACTTCTCCAACTTTGACATCAATAATCTGTTTCTTGACTTTGTATGCATGAGTGAAAATATACTCCAATTTCTCTCATACCGGGACGAAGAAATAGTTTGGCTAAATATGCGAGCAGCTACAAGAGCAAGATTAGGTGCATCGTCCCTCCCATACATAGACCACCACTCTGCTGCAAATGAGATGAAAATAATGGTTAGAACTCCATCGGTGTTATAAATTTACAATTTTATTATCAACAAATACATGCCTGGGGTTGTGAGCAATATAGCCTCGATGAGTTTTCGGCTCCGAAAAGTTCCTAAACGATTCTTATAGAGCTCCGCCTGAAAGGAAAAAACTCTTATTCTCTTTAACGTAAATATGAGATAATATATGAAAATTTTGACAAATTTATAAAATTCATACTTCTCTTTCAGCACGTATTTGTAACGACACCTCGGGCAACATCCTCTCAAGGTCATTTCGAAATCCTCTTCTAACCTCGTGATCTATTGTAGCGTTTTTCGCGTACGTGAAACGCGGGTTGAGATAATATCCTGCATTCATAAAATAAGATTTCGTTGTGAAATAAAATATTAATTTTGTTATCATATGATGTAATAATAAGGTACATTCTTTACCAGTGGCATCTAAGTCGTGATGCAGTGTCTTTGTCCAACGGCGATTGTTTATCTTGCTATACTTGTTATAACCCCTGGGCAAGTTATTTTTGATAGCCTCGTTCGCTCTATTCATTGCTTTGTAGATATATCCTATTTGTGGCTTGTCATCAGAGTCCATCATTCGAAGAACCTTCACCAACGGCTCAAAAAGTGATGCCCATCGAGTTAAATCATCCCACAAACTATCGCCTAGCACTGCTCTGGCAATGGATGATCCTTGCAACCTAACTTTAGATGATAGCCTGCAAAAAAAAAAAAATTATACATCTATTTTAAGTACTATACAAATGCGATTATAGTTATCGGGATAAAGCTTCTGTCCAAGCGTCAGACGTAACCATTGTTCTTAGTACACTCATTTGTTCGGAAACAGATTGCATTGTAAGGACGTGAGGTACAAAACGAGTGACTCCTGGCCTCAATAGCTCCTTCTCCCCAGTCTCTGCTCTCATCAAACTAAGAATAGCTCCATGATTATATATGAATCTGGCCAACCTTTGAGTTTCGCGTATAGTATCTTGGATTTCCTTCTCTCCAGCTATGTCCTCCAACATCAAGTCGATGCTGTGAGCGACACAAGGACTCCAAAAGAGTTTTTCTCTTCTCCATCAACATCTTCCCAACTGCTTTAAAATTCGCTCCATTGTCCGTGACAACCTGAAAAAATTATAAATTAGCATATAAAATCCAAACCTAACTTTTTCATTAACTGATAACAAAATAATATATTCAACTGAACAACTCGATCTCTGCCGATCTCATCAATAACGCTCTCAATTTGCTAACATATATAGGAAGCCGTTTGGTGCTCATCACTCGTATCTATTGACCGCACAAAAACTGTCCCAAATGGACTATACACTAGGAAGTTAATGATATGTCTCCTGTTTTGCATAGTCCATCCATCAGTCATCAACGTATATCCAAAAACTCATCCCAAATGCGATGAAAAGTGGAAAGATAAGCTCGGCATTCCTCAACCTCTTCATCGAGTAAACTGCCACCAAGATCTCGAGATGTTGGCGGAGGAACTCCTGAACCGACCTCTGCTATGGTATCCACCATAGTCCTGTAGTAAGGGCTCCGAGCTACATTGAAAGGAATATGACTAAAATAAAAGAATTTCGTCACTACTTTTGCAATCTTCTTCTTTGCATCTTTGAGTCCTTTTCCAAATGCATTAATCTTTGTCTGCATGCTTCCTTTCTTCCTAAACATGTCAGGATCGACAGCAGGATCGACAGAAGGAGCTAATCCTATTGATTTATAACTACTACCTCTACTTTTAGTTCCTACAAAATCAAAAGAAAAACACATGACAAGATGAAACTATGCCTAGAATATCCACAGGTGAAACTATGCATTGCCTAGAATATAAACAAATGACCTACTAGTACACTAGGTCAGTAGCAACTGCGGGTTTCTCTTTGCCTAGAATATCATCAGAAAATTGATAATTTACGAAAACTCACCTGCACCGAATATGGGTGCGTAATCAGTACCCCGAACGCTGACTGAACGAGGACCAAGAGATGATTGTCCTGGACCTGGAAACCATGCCCTCGTATCATGATCTTTTAAATAAGGCTCTCGACTTGCCTTCTTGGCCCTTCGAAGATCTCTTTGTTCTTGATCTTCACCATCCTCTGAACTGGAGACATCACATACATCATCGGGACATGGTGGAGATGCTAACTCCTCTTGCTCCTCCTGTTTCTTACCAGTAGCTTCCTCAGTTGTGGCCACCATGCTAGCTACTAAATCTCAGCATATATTTTCTGATCTCAATAGAGACCATTTCACAAGGCTTTACTTCCCCCCTCATACCTGCTAAATGTCATTTCATCCTTGACACACCTCAGCCTATAATTTTTCCACAATAATTACATTGCACTCGTAATCTACTATTCTTACCAGTACTGACTGCAACACAATGTTGCCATGCTGGATCATGACGATTATCTCTATTATCGGCCATTTGATTATTGTTATGAAGTACCGTGAGAACACAGAAGAAAAATAAGGAGAAATAAGGAAAATCAGTGTTGCAAGGAAGAGAAATCAGCAAGGAAAAGTAAGGAATGGAGTGATACGAAGAAAAATCAGTGTTATATAGAGAAGTAAGGAAAAGATAAAATAAAAGAGGAAAAGGAAAAGAAAAGGCAAAAAGAAAAGCAAAAGAAAAAGAAAAAAAGAACAGAGAAATTTTAAATTTCAAAATTTACCGTATCGGACTGTATCGGCATCGTATCGAAGCGATACGCGATACGCATCGGAATATCGGACGATACGGACACTGTACACTCGACTTGGGTGATACCCCCGGTATCGGTATCGGTATTTCAGAAAAGGGAACAATACGGGGCGTATCGGACCGGTACGTGAAACCATGGCTGAGTTTGAGTAAAATGATGTTAGATTGTCCTGCGATGCATCTCAAAGTTGACCTCGATTAACTCCCTTGTATCATGTCACGATTTTTGTGGGACGGAGGAAATATAATTTTTCAGGGTATTCTCATGCCCAACTGTTTTGATTGTTTCATCGAATGTCATTTATGTTTCAGGGTTTACAATGTTTTGCCGCTTTCTTACTTTTTTAATGGAATGAAAAATAAAATGAAAAACAGATTAACCGAATGACCAAAAATTTAATGGCTTTCCTTACTGAACCTTTCGAGGCGAAACATCAACTACTTGATGATAGTGATAGTTTTTTTCTTCTTCTTTGCAGCGTGATGAACAAGATATGATTGGATTTGTCAGGAATTGCCAACCAGAATTCAGAGAATACTACATTCAGATGAATGCAGCGAAGAGAAGTCAAGTACCCCTACCTTCACAGGTTAGAGTCCTAACTGGGTTTGGCGTTTTCTGTTTTGAGTGTATACATGTGTAGCGTAGCTGCGGCCTTTAATCAATCATTTTTATTCTGGATGTGCATCATTCATCTAACTTATGTAGAGCTTCTGGAGCATTTTGTTATGGAAGATGACCATTATCATAGTCTTGCAGTTTTGGGAATACTTACCGTTGTTTCCATCAGGATTTGCAAGTATTACCATTGTTCCCCTCATCATCCATGAGGGTACTAGATGTGGTGAAATGAGTGTATCCAAGTTCTTTGGATTTCACCTAGACGAGCCTTTTGTTCTTTTTTTTTCCCCCCTATCAAGGGTTGAATCCAGAACAAACATCCTCAGTTTGCAGAGCCTAACAAATAGTGCTTTGTTCCATATTCTATATAGGTTTGTTTTGCGTGTAATGATATCATATGCATGACCTACTTTCCTCTAATGCTTGGTTCTGGTTTATTGGGGTCAAAATGGCCCTACATATAATGATGTGCCATCTGTTATACTTTATCAATGGGATTTGATGTTAAGTGTATCAAAGCTGGACTTCCTTTTTTGTTTAATAAGCATATTTCAAGGATTTTCCTATGTAGCTGACCTGAATTATGAGAACTTTCTCACTCTAAAACATTGGTGTGACTATATATGTTGTGTGGTTTGAGAAGGTTGTTGACGATGGGACAATTCTGGACAAGACAGTCGCTGATCGGATCTCCATGTGGAAGAGCGGTAAAGGTTTAACTGATAAGGTGGCCGCTGATCATGCTTGTTCAAGGGAAACCTGTTCTTATTACCAGATTGATGACGTTTTTGTATGTGAGCAAACAGGAAAAGTGCATGGTAGGATGAGCTTTAGTATCACCATTTCTTTTTTATATGGAATTAATTTACTTTTGTTTCTCAAATCAAGTTCAATAGGGATTAACATTTTACTTGTTTCAGTATGCGATGATGCATGTCGGGAAGCTATGTTGGATCCTACGAGTCAGCTTTTCGTTTGTACAATATCTGGACACTGCTTTGATCGACTTCTGTTACCGGCAGAAGCTGAATCAGATAATGTAAGTAGGAAAGAATGCCCTATTTATTTCTATTTATTTCTCTATTCTCTTTTATTGACATTAAAACTTTGCACATGCCAATTTGTTGCGACATATGCGTAGGTGTTCTCTTTTCTTGACATTAAAACTTTGCACATGCCAATTTGTTGCAACATATGCGTAGGCAGAGAAAGAACGTAGAATTTTTCATCATAAGTTAGGATTGTCCGGGAAATTGGTTGGTCTGATGGAGCATTTTTTATGGAGAGTGAAGTCAGTACAAGATTTTGTTTGGAAAGATAACCATACAACCTGGAAGTAAATAATTAGAAATTAGAATGGCTCTATTATTGTGACACTGAAAGTTTATGCCATGGAGTTTGACGTAATCATGTCTAACAAATTGAAAAAATTCAAGAGTGTTCTGATGTGCAGTACTGGCTTTATATCCCTGAGCAAGGTTTTATGTTTACTGTTAATCCGAAATTTTCTGGATACATTCTTTATCTAGAAGAATGGAGAGTGTGAGAGATTCTGAAGAATTTCATAGAATTCGGTATGATGTTTGTATGTGGCCTTACATACTAAAGAATTGTTTTCAAAATATTGATTCCCTTTGCTTGTCAGCCTTTATTTTGATGTTTTTTTTTACAAACTGACCTGATCAAAATCTAGTCATTAAGTTATACCCGAAGTTAGTCACCTAGATTCTCTTTTGATGTCGATGGGGTCTGTGGCCTTCATTTATTCGGCTGATGTGGCAGTTCTTGTTAACTTCGTGACCATATATATCTATGACACTGCTTATAAACAAGTCCTTGTTGGATGCTAAAATCCCAATTCCCTCACTTTTATACCTACGTGTTGTTTGTTCAGCAAGGCTCACCCTTGCTTGAATGGTAATGTTGGCATGTTGCTCGATTATGACCTGGCTACCGCATCCATGGAAATGCCAAGCGAACACTGTCTCTCCGAAAAAAGAAGAGGTAAGCCTCCTGCTGTGGCAGGAACATGGTAATCTGATTGTGTTCCGTTCATCAGGTTGTCATGTATGTTTTTGATCAACTGTTAGCATTTACACAAAACTATATCCTCTCTTGATACCTTGCCCATTTCAGCTCTTTATTTATTTTTCTTTAATGGAACAAGAAAAATACTGTTTGGTGCAATGTTTGTATAACAAGTATTAGTTGGACCATATTGAGTCCTGATATGTTGCAGGAACAGCAGCAGGGCGGAATGGGTGATGAAGCTGAACCATTTATGGGATCAGGCCGTTTCGGTATAAATAACTTTCCTGAGTTTCCCACTTTGTTTCTCCTCTCCTTCTGTGCAGTGAATACTTGCTGATAACTCGTGTCTCGTTGTGCTCTTTTATGATAGCTCGTGCATATTTATTGGGATACAATTGCTCAGATGATAAGGAACTGGAAGACACTTTGAAGTTCTGCTGAGTTCGTATGTTTTCTGTTTGAGCTCATTAGTACTGTGAAATGTTGTGAGGCTGTTTAGTAGTGAAGGTTCCAATGGGTTCTAAATGTTGTATATCTGAATAATCATCCCCGGAGTTGCTGACTTCCGTGGCAGTGTAATTCTTTTTTCTTTTCTTGTAGAATCAGTCTTGCTGGAAAGTGCTTCATGGGCCGTTTTTGTAACTTATGACAAGTAATTGGTATCCATCATGTATCATGGTAACCTATCTCACCTGTTTTAGCTGTTTCTGTAACAATTGGTTAATATATTGGGAATTTGGGATGTCTGACATGCCTTAGTTTACTGCACAGAAATCATAATATGCTATTGTGGTAGTTTCAGTGTTTCACAGAAGCCCGTGTTATGATTGTTATCGGATGTTGTGACATGCTTAAAGCCAGTGCAGGTAAAACTGGGTTCAAGATACTTCAAGGATTGATGTTGATGCTTGAAAGTTTAATACAAGTACGAAATGGTGAGGTTCTCTGCGAGAGAGGACGTATCAGTGTCCCAAGTTCTCTTCTGCCATGCTTTGAGAGGATGAATTGTTTGCTGGAGTTAGTATCGTTTTTTTCCCAGGAAACGGAGAGTGATCTAGAGTTTTGTGGACAAGAAGCATGCGACACAGTTCCTTGTTGATGCTCTCCTGCTGCAGCTTAGAAAACCTGTTATTTTTAGCATACACAGGCCATGATTGGCTCTGCTGGGTTGTGCTTGACTGAGTGGCTTGTGTTGGGGGGAACATGATCCACCTTAAGTCCCTGTTTGGATCATGTGAATAAGCAGCGGAAAGGCACGACTCATTTCGTCGAATGACCAAAAATCACGTTTGATTCCCCCGTCTATCGACAAATCATTCCGTCCAGAATATGATCTCTTTTGTAGACCACTTTCTTATTCTTTTTTTTCTTCTCATTTTTTGTTTTGACACTCTCATTCTTAATCCCACTGTCGGGCCGTCGATAATCAGATATAATCAACTTTTTCTTTTTCGAACAAAAATAATCTTAAACAACTCTAGTTTGTTATAGCATGAGCTATGTATCTTACGAAATAATGTGTTCATAAACAATTGAATACACACTTATTTTTGAAAATCTTTGTGGGTTAATCTTGAATAATTATCATAGAATCATATAACTATAAATTGCTTTGAACATCAAAAACCCAATCATTTGTCTTGAAAATTGAAGTTCAAAGCGTTGGAACAATGGAGCTATAAGTCTGGTGGTTCGTCTAGCTTAACCGCGTTTTATGCGTGTGACCATCAAACGCGTGGATTCGCTCCGTGGTACGCAAAAATCGTCCCAACCCTGATCCGATCCAACTACCCTATAAATACCCATTTCTTCCCCACCCATCATCTTTTCTAAGCATTTGTTCGATTTCTTGTGAGAAGATATTTTCAAGGTATCTTATGATCTCCTTCATCTCGCATCATCTTTTCTGAATATTTGTTCGACTTGATTGGAATTTCGTCATCGATCTCGTTGTCTGATCTAATCGTTGATTCACAGCGTTGTGTGCTTTCGTCGGAATCTTGCTGTTTTGTTGTTTTGGTGATTCTGTTGACTCGATTCGAGGCGATGAGATCGACGACTTGGCGTTGTTTCGATCGCTGCTGTTCGTTTTGGTTGTTTGGTTTATCCGGGTTGTTTCGTCGTTGTCGTTGTGCTAATGCGAGGATTTTGCTGTTAGCATGCCAGAATTGTGGATTTTAGGGTTGTTTTGATTGTGGATAATTAGAATTTACAGGAGATCGGAGAGAAGATGATCGGAGTTGTGATTTGTGTTGTTGGTGGATAAAAATGAAGGGGCCTTCGAATGGAAAACGAGAAGGTTTTGAAAGGAGGTTTGGTTCTTTGTTGTTTTGAGTCTGTTTGATGTGGTTGTGTGGTGCATTTGTTGTTGATCGGTATTGTTCTTGCGTATGCATGATCGTGGAATGAAGTATGTACTGCAAGATGTTTCGTCCTTTAAAATGATTTTGTCTGTGCATTCGATCCATGCACGGACAGGATTTGGTCTTATATCGTGATCTAGAATGACCAACCAGATAATCTGTGTCTTAGTTCATATATTTGAGTCATCCCACTTTCTTTGTGTTAATTTGACATGTCTTTACCCATGGGACTAGTCTTTACTACCCATGTGTTGTTAGTTGGGTCTCTGCGTTGTTTAGTCTTTACTTCAGAGTGTCGTTGAACTTCGTTAAGGTGAGTATTTTGTAGCCTCTTCTGATGTTGATAACGCCTGACAACTGTAATTCCAGAGTTCTTTAGGATCTGGTGTTAGGATTGGAAAATGAAAATATGTAAATTGATGGCGAAAGATAAGTTAGTTGTCTTGTACAACTTGTTAATGAGATCTTCTTCAATGCAATACTGTAATTTTATTGTCCTCCTCGGACATACCTGGTGGCTTTCAACGCGAGTTCTTTTGACTGTTAACTAGGAATCTGAATGACTTAAGAATCGATTAGAATGTTCTGGATGAGCAGTTTATGTATCCTATATGTGTTTTCTTGTTAGACCTCCGTGTCTTGTTATTTCCAGATCAAAATATCTATTTGGTGCCCTCAAGATAAAGTAACGAGAAGTTCTCCTTTTGCCTCGTGCATGAATGTGTATTGACGGAACTTCATGTGTTTGCTGCTCAGGGATAACAGAAATGGGAGGTGGAAAGGACAAGCATGATGAATACGACAAGGGACTATTTTCGCATTTAGGTCAGCATAGTGGTGGACACTATCCACCTGGAGCGTATCCCCCACAAAGCTACCCTCCTCAGGCATACCTACCACAAGGCTACCCGCCGCAAGGATACCCACCCCAAGGCTATCAGCCGGCTGGATACCCTCCACAGGGCTATCTGCCTTCTGGATATCCTCCCTATGGTGGGCACGAAGGACATAGCGGGCATGGAGGGCATGGAGGTTATCCTGCTCCAGTTCCAGGTGGTTATCCTGGTGCTCCTAATCCTCATCATTCAGGTATGATCACTTAGATCGCTCTGCTGACTAATACAAATCCTGTTTTGGTTCCTTTTTGCATTTGCTTATCTTGCTTCTCTCCATGGGGAAATCTACTTGTGTCCCAAAGGATAAAGTTTAGAATTTAGAAAGGTTTTTATTTCCCCAAGTTAGTGTTCTATGTCTACCTTGGTTATGTGAGCAACTAAAACCTCTATAGTGCTAACTTACCGGGTTTATAAAAATCTTTAATAGCCGGCGCATTTATTTCTACATGACAAATAAATAATCTATTGGATTCTGAGTATCCTCCAGTGATCACTCATTTTGATTGTAAGTCAAACCCCTTTACGTATTACTAACTTAATGGGTTGATAAATCTGATAGCCTTTGCTTGGTTCGGTTTCAATATTACAGAAAATAATCTACAGGTTATACTCCAGTGCTTAGTCCTGTGTGTATAGAGTCTTGTATGTCCTGACATAATACTAGAATTGATACTGTTGGCTATGAACTGAGTCTGCCTCTGCCTCCCTACGAAATGTATTCTGTGAGAAAATAAGTAGTTTTATCGTGAGCAACTTGGACTTGTTTTTATGAAGTACCTTTCTGGCTTATTTTGGATTTACCAAACATGCCATAAGCCTGAGCATGTTTGTTAATTATCATCGTGAATTATATAATGAGATCTGTTTTATCATACATGGTGCCTTAAAAAAATTGAAGGTCTAACTCTTGAAATATTATGTCCACCAGGACCAGGTGTTGGAGCTTTGCTCGCCGGGGGTGCAGCTGCTGCTGCGGCTGCTTATGGTGCTCACCACCTCGCTCAGAGTGCTTCTCATCACATGGGGCACGGCTCTCATCATATGGGACATGGTGCGTATGGACATGGTGGTGGGTACGGGCATGGTGGCTTTGCTCATGGGGGGAAGTTCAAACATGGGAAACACGGGAAGTTCAAGCATGGAAAGTTCGGGAAGCATGGAATGTTCGGCGGCAAGTTCAAGAAGTGGAAGTGATCTAGTTTCTAACTTCTGATGACTGGATACGGTTTCTCTATCAACAAATAAACGACTCGACAATATACCGTTTGGCATACCTTTGGAGACTGATCTGAGGAATTCAGCTTTGCATTGAACTCACTTTGCTGTTTTTGCAAGGTTGATGTTAGATATGCGTGTTTTCTCAGCTGCAATGACATTTCGGATGCTGCTGGGACCTTGTTTAGAGTTTCATTTGGCCAGTGTGCCATATTAACGTGTGTTGATCCTTTTGTTTGAGGATGTGCATACTGCTAAGTGATTTTTCCAGCGTTGTATTGACATATATTCCTGCTTGTTTGGCTTCTGTATTTTCTGCATTAAAATTCATGAGAAAAAACTGCTTGTACTCGCTTGCCGTCAGCATTTCGATGGGTGACTTGCATTGGGTGCACGCTTTGCCTCACGTTGCGTGGTGTGCAACCAGTCCGATGATCTTTTCATGATCTTATCTGTATCACATTCACATTTAGTTGTCATGAACCAGAAAATGGTCAAGGTTAACTTCATTTGTGATAGCAGTCGGTTCTTTTCGCAATCAGCCTGACCGGCCAAAATTTCAGCAGTTCAGGGGTCTTCAGAGTCGGAGTTGCAATTAAGTTCACTTGAATGCATGCTATCATGTCGTGTTGCTCCTCACCGCACCCATGTAGCAAAGCAGTCCATTGCTTTCTGGCATGGCTGGCTTATGCTTCTTTGGGTTAAGACCTCAATAGCCCCGAACTTCTGTTACGAAGCCAATGTTCGAACTCTGGCATGACAAAAAGTTGATAATCGTAAACGTTACATTGATAAAAAAGAAAAAGAAAAAAAAGGGCATGGTTTAGTATGAATACTTAGCTAGCCTCTTACATAGATTGGATTTAATAAAGGCACAAGTATTCATACTAACCATTGGTATCTTTGATTTACAGCAGGAAACTACAGCAGAGCTCCTTGTATATGACAACACGCAAACCTGTCAATCGCTTCGACAGAAGCACTAAAGATGAGCATCATTCCTTCTCAGTTTTATGTGAAGCGATTAGCACCCCGTCACATTTTATGTACCTGGACAAGCCAGACGTCATTTCGTTGCTCCTGTCGACAGAGGTTACCACTGGGAAATGAACAGAAGACGGATGTACCTCTGGCTTCATATTTAGAGCAGCTTGTGAGGAGGAAGCTCCGGCAGCACAGGAATTGAAATATTCAGCAGCCTTAAACCTCCCGTTGAAAAGTTCTGTTTCCGGTCGCCTTACCAGAGCTCAAAGCATCAGTTCCTTCAAGGAAATCCTCACTGGAAATTCTGTACCATCCTGGGATAGATCTTTCTCGGCTTACATGTGTATCGCCTTCATTGCTAACCAAAAAGGAGCAAAGCATGAAAGGAACAGCTTATACGGATAGACACTGGTCCGGTGGCGAAAGAGAGACTGACCAAGCGTCCATACAAGCACGGGCCCTTACGAGGCTCAGCAGCGTATTACCTTCATCAGTTCCCATGCTTTACAATCTGAAAAAGTCATCGTTGAGCTCGAGGTTCACAATGACGTCAGAATTCCCCAGAAAATTCTGTGTCATATACGTGCTCAACAAGCATAATCTCGTCATATACTAAATGAAGATACTTGTACATCTCGTTGCATTTCGGATGAGCTTTCTCATTGGCAATAAATGAGTGCACCTCGCTCAGAACCTCAATCCAACTACAACCAGGCTCCTTCTTGATGTTACTAGACCTCATTGTATTCCTCATCGACTGCACCTTATCCCACATGCCCGCATCAGCATAAACATTATTCAAAAGGATATACACAGAAGAATCTTCAGGGTCCAATTGCATAATAGCGTTTGCAGCCTTTTCAGCAACCTCGACATTTCCGTAAAACTTGCACACGCTCAGCAATGTCCTCCAGATGGTATCATCCGCCTCAAATGGCATCTCCTCGATAAGCTCTAGTGCCTTGAGACGGTGACCGCGTCTGCCAAGTATGTCCACCATGCATGAGTAGTGCTCTAAGAGAGGATCCAAGCCAAAATGGTTCATCGAGTAGAAGTAACTCAGTCCTTCCTCAACAAGCCCAATATGTCCGCAGGTGCGAAGAACTGCTAGAAAGGTAGCATGATTCGGCTTCATGTTCTCCTTGATCAGATTACTAAATACTTCAAGGGCCTCCTGTCCGAAACCATGATAAGCATAGCCACAAATCATGGCATTCCATGTAACAAAATCCCTTTTCAGTGCTTTTCCAAACAATAAGCTAGAATCTTGCATGCTGCCGCACTTTGAGTACATATCAACAAGAGTACTGACGATATAAGTATCGGATTGCAGTTCTTGCTTGATAATCTGGGAATGAATCTGCTTGCCAAGTCCAATAGTTGCCATATTAGCACAAGTATCGAGGACGGTTGCATACGTAAAGTTATCCGCCGTTATGCCCATTTCCAACATCAGGGAAAAGAACTTTTGTGCTTCCTCTTCCTGTTCGAGTGCTGAATATCCTGATATAATAGAGTTCCAGGAAACAAGGTTTTCTTCCTCTAATCCATCATGGAGCACCAAAGCTTCATTTATCATTCCGCACTTGCAGTACATATCAACCAAAGAAGTCACTACAAAAGACTTCATTGCGATCCCGATTTTGATAGCCCTGCAATGGATTACCATACCCTGGTTAGAAGCTTGGTTACCAGAAGAAGTTTTTAATACACTGCCATAGGTGAACTCATCAGGTTCTATGCCCGAGCGGATCATGTTAACATATAACCAAAGCGTTGAGTCCTCATTCCCATTCTGTTCATATGCTGCAATTATTGCATTCCAAAACACAGCATCCCTGCTCAACATCTCGTCGAACACTTGTTGAGCTCCTTGAATATCCCCAGCATTTTCCACACATGTCCAATATGGCATTTTCAACACAAATATTAGACCGGAACATCTTCAAGGACAAACCATGAAGTTGGCAACCTGTCGATACTTGTTTCATCACTGCAGAAGCACTGAAAGCAACTGATAGGCTAGTTTCATCAAACCCAGGGTAAGATCTCCACAAAAGTCGAAAAAGCTCCATTGCCTCGAAACCTCTCTCGTTCTGAGTATATCCAACCATCATGGCATTGTAACACTGTCGATTATGAATGGGTAACAGGTCGAAAAGCTTTTGAGAATCCATCAAATTACCACATTTTGCGTACATATCCAAAGAAGCAGTTCATACAATGGCATCAGTAGCAAAATCAGTTTTTATGGCATGCCCATGTAATTGAGCACCTGATCTCCAAGCAGATAACCCTGCACATGACCTAAATAAACTAGCATAAGTAGACTGACTAACTCCGACTTCCTGTCGCTGCATATCATTAAATAATTCCAAAGCATCGAAAAGCCGATCATTCTGAACAAAAGCTGCAATAATAGCACTCCAACAAATCCAATTCCTTTCTGGCATTTCTTCGAAGAACCTATATGAGTCCTCCACATTCCTACTCTTTCCATATATATCAACCAAAGCACATCCTGTTACCATATCATTGACAAACCCTGTTTTCACAGCAACCCCATGAATCACTAAACCAATATAGACCTCGTCTAAAAAACAGCACGATTTCAGAACCAAAGCCAATGTCGTCTGATCAAACACCACGCCCATCCTCCGCATCCCCCAAAACACATCCATCACCTCCTCATGATCACCTTGCCTCGAGTACCCCGAAACCATAACATTCCAAGACACAGCATCCTTCACCGGCATAAACCCAAACAACTCCCTCGCAGTCCCCAAATCCCCAATCTCGCAATACCCAGAGACCAAACTATTCCAAGAAACTGAATCCCTCTCTGGCATTTCGTCAAACACCTTCCGTGCATAAACACGAGCATTTCACATACATCTGAATCAAACAATTGGAAACAAACACCGTGGGCACAAACCCAGTTGCGATAATCATCGCGTGAGCTTGTTTTCCCGGTCCAAGCCCTTTCGCGGGTGCATTCTTGGAATGTGTGGCAAAAGTTTATGCTTTTCGTATCGGAATTTCGAACCCTCGAAGCGGCAGTCGTCGACGCTGCTGCTTTGAATATGAAATTTGGGAATGGATTGAGTGAAGTGTAAGCGAGGTGAAGAGAAGGGAAAGCATGGCGCATACTTCAGCGACATAACAGTGAGGTTTAGTTCGTTGAGTGATGAGTTTGTGAAAAGAGGGGGTTTCCCGCGCCTTGTAGGAGTAACTGATTTTATTGGGCCGGGGAAAATGGGCGGAGCCCAAATCGTGAGGCCAATGAGGGAATGGATTGGTGTGGATGGAGCCCAATTGCAGGGAATTGAATTACTCTCTCGGTCCATAATTTATTTATTTAAACCGTCCTAAAATATATATAATATATCATATAATTTATATTTAATAATTTTTTTAAATAAAAAAATCAAATTAATCATCATCTATTATAATATATCGATTATCCATTCTCATAACTATTATAATATACTCTAATACCATTAAAAAATATTTTTTTCTCATCAAATTCCATTAAAATTTAACACATACATAAATCTACGTGATTGATCAACCAATTATCTATATTATGGGATGGAGGAAATAGAAAAAATAAATAGATAATGATATTAATTGTCCTTTATCAGTGGTAAGGTACCATTTCCCTAACCACACTCGAACATTATTTTTATTAGTATATACTTCCTTTGTCTTAAAATTATTATAATATTTTGACATACACGTGTGTCGATGTAAAATTTGACATGCGTGCAATGATAATCAAACGTAATTTTTTATAAATTTATCGTAAAACATCAATGATTGTGTAAGTCACGTATTTCACTCTAATACATATTGCAGGGCGATCAGACATGATTTAATATGAAAACGAGACTTATATTCATGTGTATAGAATAATACAAAATACGTATATGTTGTAATTATTATGGGACGGAGAGAATATATCCTTTTTTTCCCATTATAATTACGACATTCATTTCATGCATGAAAATTTAGATTTATCTTTTTTTTTTTCTATAAACTCTAATTTTTAGCCAAACAATCTTTCTCTCTTTATCTTTTTTAATTTCTAATCTTATAAAACGTTTCAAATATGAAAATGTTACAAACAATTTAAGACGGATCGAAATGATAAGACAATGCAGTCAATATGTGATGGAGGGAATATTATAGATAAGATTACTTATAATTGGTCATTCTCTTCCTCCACACGTGACGATAATATATACTCCCTCTATTTCAATACACTTGTAACATTTTTTTTTTGAATTGTCCTAATTTAATTATAATATTATCAATTTTGATAAATTTTTCCCATAATTTTTAGCCAAACAATCTTTCTCTCTTCATCTTTTTTAATTTCTAATCTTATAAAACGTTTCAAATATGAAAATGCTACAAATAATTTAAGACGGATCGAAATGATAAGACGATACAGTCAATATGTGATGGAGGGAATATTATAGATAAGATTACTTATAATTGATCATTCTCTTCCTCCACACGTGACGATAATATATACTCCCTCTATTTCAATACACTTGTAACATTTTTTTTTTTGAATTGTCCTAATTTAATTATAATATTATCAATTTTGATAAATTTTTCACATAAATAATATCAAAACAATCATTATAGGGTATAATACATACTCTACTATCTATTCTCTCAGCCTCAACTGATACGGTAAATCTCATTAACACTAAAAAAATTATTTTTTCATCAAATTTCTTAAAATTTTGGACATAAGAAATATATATATGAAAAACCTTTTTACGATAAAAGGCAGTCAGTATCGTGCTGTAAAGTCTTAAAAAATCATTTTATAATAGAAATAACATGGATTATGTTTATGATACTTAGTAAATCAACCTAAAAAAAAATGACATGGATTATAACAAAAATGATATTTTTCATCTCCTTCAACGTTTGTTTTATCCTCTTGCTTGGTGAACAATTATAACGAGAAAAAATAACAAAAAACATTATTCAAAATGATGTTTTTATTCTTAGAGAAGCTTTTTGGTTACATTCTGCAGCACAAAAGACAAGCCCATATATATATATACATAATAAAAAGAGAAGTTGCATCAACACAGCCAAACAGGCTACAATTATACTCATAAAGTTATTTTAAAGTAATTATTTTAAATATTTTAAAGTATAACAATTGTTTTTTGAATTTATGAGGACGACAGCCATGTTTGACTGCAGATACAATCCCTATAATCCCGCCCTTATATATAGGATAAAAAGAAGTAAAGACTCTTTAACTGATTAGATAAAAAAATGAATCTTAGTCATTAATTTTTCTCAATTATCTTTTTTGTTTTTTAATTAGTAAAAATCCAATGATGAACATTTATCTTCTTTTTTAATCAATGGGTACTATTCATTTCCTTTAGCTAATCGAGTAAATGCCCTCTAGCTACTTCAAGCCGTATATATATTGTGGACTATATAGTTCTTTTTCTTATGGACCGTTAATATCATCCTACAGATCGATGATGTTGTTGCAACACCACCCGCTACCGTTGCTGCAACTGCACTTGGGATTGATATGAATTTAGTACCTAAACTCAGAGGTTTCCATCCCATAAATGCAAGAACGTACGTCATCAAGATGATACGTGACAAGAGGAAAAGTGAACTACGTACTACGTACACTGCCCGATGACTAGCTTCAAGATATTCAACCGCATACATGACATATCATTTATACATTAAAATTTATCCCTCAATCCTATAATTATTACGACAGTTTAATTTTATACATATTTAAATTTTGACATATAATTATTACGACAATTTAATTTTATACGTATATAAATTTTGACATATATATAACAACGATCAAATGTAATTTTTTTATAAATTTATCATGAAACATCAATGATTATATAAATTACGTATTTAATCTAATACATATTATGAGATCATGAGACATGATTTTATATAAAAATAAAATATATATATATATATATATATATAAATCGTAATAATTATGAAATCGAAGGGATATATGATTATTACGTCGACTCACCTGATTCATACTCCGGATACCATATGCATGTATAGTCCATACCTATAGCTAGCTAGTCAGAGCAATTCCAACCCATACCTATAGCTAGCTAGTCCATACCTATGCATGTTAAAGTCAAGTTTAACATTTTATTAAGAGAAATCTCCTCCAATGGTGTGTGTTTTTGTTGTCATATTTGAATAATAGTCAAATTATGTATCAAATTTGATATCCCGTGATCATTGTCATTTTAATCTCTTCACACAACTTTATCCATTTCTTCCACTAAATTCATTGTCTCGTTTTTATTTTTTATTTTTTTTTAAAATATAACATTCCTCATTGAAACAAATTTATCAAAATATAACAAAATTATACTATTCATTATTATTTTTTGACTGCATCATTGTTATTTTTTGACTTTGCGTTGACTGCTCTTATATTCACAAATTACACTCTTTTTTGGACGAACGAAAACAAGAGAAGACAGCATAGAAAACCATTGGCTATAGCCCCCATGGTTTTGGTGGTTTAATATACCACTGATGATTTCCTATTATTGGAAAAACATGAGAGTATCTGAGTTATGTTTGGTGTCGGACTCAAAAATTTTACTCCCTTCTCCTTCCCATATCAATTAAAATATTATGACTCAACATAAAAAATTATATATATATATATATATTAAATTTATAAGGATTTTGATTAATTATTTATGATAATATAATTTATTATAGCAGTGTTTGAGGAGTGTATTGTAATTTATAACAAATTAGATAGATTTAATACTTTTAAGATAACTCAAATAAGAAAACCACCAGTTATATATGTGAGAGTACCTCAAAAAACAAAAAAGGTTCAATTTATTTAGAGACTACTCAGATAAAAATAATATTTTAATTAATTTGGGAAAGTCACCGAGGCATCAAGACCTCTTCGTGTTGCGCCCAGACGATAGTCAGTCTCACGACGTACGGACATCAAGAGTTAAACCATAGCTTATTAATTTGTTGCGGCCTAGCGCTTTTGTGTGCCTTGCTGTCCGTCCCTTTACTTGGACTTTTATCAAATATAGATGACGTCCTAATCATCACAGTTCAGTTGTTGCAACTTGCAAGCAATGGTTGCATGGATAGAATAGCTGGAGATCACGCTCTATCTCTCTCAATTTATGGGAAACTTATTCTGATATCTTGGAATCGAAAATTTTGCAATTACAACCTTAGCTACGTACAATTTTGGGAATCCCAAAACGCTACTCAAATTGATCATGAGTACATGATCACCAATCCTAGAGTCGTACGAACAGGTACTATTGTTTAGTGTCTACAACAAGTTCAAGGATCGTATATATCTCGTCTCTAGATTCGATTCTAACTTGAGCGTCTAGCTAGTCAGGTATTTTTATTTTTTTTTGGTTATCGTCATTGCATTCGTTAGCGATTATCTGACCACATTGTCAAAACAAAAATTTCGAGTTGATATTTGGAATCTTAAAAAAAATATATAAAATAAGATGTTACGATCTACTGATTGAGTGATTCCTCCACCATTGACAAAAGTGTCCATGACTAATGCATCCTTATGAGATGATCTTGGACTAAAACAAGTACGTGGCAATTTTAGATACTCCATAAAGTTTTGGTCAAAATGAGAATCATATCTTGACGATTGGACATGAGATGGAAAGTTCAACATGTCCTTTTTACTCTAAACCGCTGACTTTTACAAAGTCACCTAACAACAGATTACACTTTTTACGTATGCCAAGAGACATTTCAAGGATGAGTCATCATGGTATTATATCTAGAATTTACTCAAGATTATACGTATAAGCTATTGTCATAGTGCCGATGAATATTAATCATCGTAACAGATACTTCTAAAATTAACTGATGATCAACAAATTATTTGGAATGTCAAGCTAGCTCGTAGAAGCTATTAGCATAATACAGTATGAGGATGTCAAATCGCATAGGAAAAGGAAGAATATAACAACGGATATTCTTTATCCTTAAAGTTCTAAATCGTCCCCACTACGTTTTGTAGTTTGATAAAGGATTACAGATGATTCTATTTTCGGAATATTGTTGCTCGTAAGAGTTACTCCAATTATGTAGAGAGGAAGGAGAGAGAGAGAGAATGATAGGCATTTAGTGGATGGTTATGTTGTGTGTTCAAAGTCTTTACATTTGGATTCTTTTTTATAGTGTTTAGGGACTTGTAATCCCCAAATTCATAAGGGCAAAGCCATCAATTAGGCATTTATGACACATCATTAAGTCATTTTGTAACCCCCCAAAGTCGTGAAGACGAAGCCATGATAAGGCATTTGTGATTGCATTAAGTCATTATGCCATTAGTAGCGTAATAAACACCATTAACATACCCTAATTAATTATTCCAAAGATTATTTACCATTTAATCATTGAAATAACCACTCATGTTAAGAATTTAAGGAATCACTAGTTACCCTTTGTTTGGTTTTCCAAAATACTTGGTCTTCTTAAACACTTAACAATTTTGGTTAATATAGAACCAACACTAACATTCCCCATTATTTAAAAAATACAAACTTCTCACTTAGTATATGTGCCGGAAGGTGTCTCCTCTCCTAGTATATGTGCATTAGAAAGTTGCCATGAAGATTGAATCTCCCCGTAGTACAAATAACTCAAAGTTATATCGATATATAGGTATAACGAAAATTTACGACAGTGATTTCAGTCGTAAAATTCGTCACAAATAGCTATTAGCAAGGGACTTGCGATTGGAATTGACGGTTGCTAATTAGCTAGTCGTTCATTGATTTAGCGATGTAAAAACAAAAATGCGTCGCTAAATTGAGTTTGAAGCATCGCTAATTAGCGACAGGCATAGGGTTGGTCGCTGACCTTATTTCCAAGTGGTTAGTGACGGAAGCTTTTTGTAGTCGCAGATTTGCGATAGCAGCCGTAGCAAATTAGCGACAGAAAAGATATATCCGTCACAAAACCTTATTTCTGGAGTGCACCATTTTGCGACAATTGTTGTCGCAAATTAGAGACAAAATATTATCTTTCTGTTGCTAACCTGACTTTAAGAAGAAAAAAAAATAGCTGAATTTGTGTCTCGGCCTGTTATACACAAACAACTATACACCCAAAATACATATTTTGGGTTGCAAACCAGCATCAAACACAAATAAACATCAAACATTGTTCGATGTTTAAATCACAAATTAACAAAATTACATAACGCTTTGATTCGAATAACCAAAATATCCAACATAATATCCAAAACATCAAACCCTAAAATACATGAGTCTTCAGTTGCGCTATCTAGTGACGTGGATCCCAGGGATGGTGAGTCATCTGCTACGAGAGACGCTGGACCAACTGAGTCAGCTCACCAATGTGTGATGTCAACATCATATTCTTCTGGTACCTCAACAAGGTCATCTACTGTTACAGCCCCTGAACGTAGCAGTCTCCTTTTCTTTAGTGCAACTCCAGTGATAGGTCGAATCAGGTATAACTCCTCAGAATCCCTCTGTCTCTTCCCAAGCGCATACACTTGGTCCTGCTCTCCCTTGCCCTCCGCATCTGCATCGGCAGGGGGAGGATAGTTATCCATGTCCCTCCGTATAACCGCGACCATCATATGAAAGGTCATGTGCCACTGTCTCTCCCAATAATAACGATGGTTCGGTTCACCGTTTATCAATAAATGGGTGTAAGCTGCATGGTATTATAAGTACCACTCAATGACAGGAAGTGCCTGCAGTAAAATGCATGTCTGAAGAATAAGATGATGGAATAGGGGGTTATCCCTAATGGTCGTCGGGATGAGATGGTACTCCACGAAGTGCAGTATCGACAGCAGCTCCATCCTCCTAGTCAAAGGACGAACACATAACAGAATAGTCAATACCGGTACGGGATCATTAGCATCCATTATGTTGAGAATACAATGTATATATAAGTATTTTCTCATTTAAACAGGATGAAATTATCAAGTCACGTATCCTACCCACTCAAACAATATTTCAGCGCTCAATGCATGTGTAATCCTATCGTTTGACTTATTTATCTTTCGTGTTTTTTTAACAACTAATCTAAAAACTCTGCTCTGATACCATTCAATAACGTCCCAACTTTCACGTTCGATGACACGCGGGAGTTATGCCGTCATGGATCAAATCAGTGAGAAGGTCAAATAAACCAAATGGGTTTAGAGATATAGAAATCAAGAAACTATATAAACAATAGCAGTTTACAATACAAAATACCTGTTTACGTTATAGCATTGGTACAAAAATAATCCAGATCAAATGCTACATTAAACAAAAATAGACATCTGATCCAATATAATATCCAAAGGCATGTAAAACTATCTACATGAATGCAAGCTCACATTATGACCCTCCAGGGACATCCGAGGACATACCTGCAAATGAAACAAATAACCATGAACAAAAACAGTTCAGCAACCTAGGGTATATGAATTCTATTTACAGGGGGGCTCCCGCTGACAACCGCCGAAAACCCCTAAAGTATTTTTATAATATGATAGGAAAATATCTGCGCCATGTCAAATAGTATCGTTTTATATTGCTTTATATGTCTTCATATCGCTTTTAAGAGTCTTTCTTTTTGCCTTTGTTTATGGGTTCACGAATCGACTCAAAAGATAACTTCAAGGATACAACCGACTTAGAATACAGAGATAGAATGTCAATCGTCGATCGGGCTACACATGTTTTCACATTTTGTTACCATTAGGTCAATATCTCATATCTTTCATGCGCTGCACCTCTTTTGTCTTTCAATGCGGTTCGCAACACCGTCATTGAGAAGGACCTCCCTGCAGAGAGTCACCCGATGATCCTGTCACCAACGGTCTTAGTGTCGTTGAATGCATGCGAAGAGGGTGAGTATGCTGCCCACCGCTCCCTAACTAATCCTCACCCGTGACGATGACTCAAGGAATAAACACTGAAGTCCCCTGACTCAACCAAAGCCACCGAGGCTATTCAAGAAAATAACGATTGATCTCTATGGATCCAAGAAGGGATTTCAAGGTCGACCGTCACTGTTCAAGGACACCATATATATTATTTCGTTCACTTTTCATTAGTTCACATCTCATGGGTCGTGCAACTAAGGTCTACATCCTCGTATCCTTTTTATTTAACGATTTAAAGATTGTTTTTATTTATTTTTTTGAGAGGGTATTTATATTACGATGGTGCATATTCTAACCCATTTAACCCTGAATACCCCATATAACACATCAAACATGGAAAATATCCATCCTCGATCCCGGTCCTTGTCGTTCTCATATAACGTCACGACACCACATTTAACTTAATGGGATCGTACGTACATGATCACCATGTCCTAACTCTTATACACATAAGACTACACAAATTCTATATACTCATGCATGCCATCAATATGCACACACATAATCTAACACATACATAAACTAATATGCACAAACCTCTGCATGCCCTATACTTAACCCATACACGGCTTAAACTATACACTCACATAACACTCACTTGCTCTCTCATTGACATAATACCCAAGCTTGTTCTGCACATCATCGACACATTTTCATGTGCAACTTCAAACATGCACATATAAACCTAACATTACCTTACAACACTAACAGCAACGATACATACAGAACCACATCTTCACCATCACTTACATTGTTATATATCGCTTTCAACACAAGCCCTTAGCAACACAACCACATCATAAACACAACTTAACCCCACATCACCATAACACATACATAACCGCACATTGCCATACACACAACAACATACACTCGTAGCACATACTCACCGCACCAACATGTAACACAACCATCACAGCGCACATCACGACACAAGCACCCGCAACGGATCATGACTTCATATGTTAGCACAAAACACATCATGTGATCTTCAAAAAACAATTAACAAGGATCACGTAAAAGGAACATGCTTATGTCGGGTCGAGATTGGGGTTAGGTTACCTCGTAGCTGTCAAACCCTAGCGTTCAAATGTGATAAACAAGTAGCAACGATCCATAATCACTCTCCCGTTGTTGTCCTGTTGTGCACGTCCTCTGCGTCACCGCTGCTGTTGCTTGAAGATGATGATGGCGAAGGAAAAAGGATGGTGGCGAGGAAGGTGAGTCGATGATGGTGGTGAGGCTGTGATGATGGTGAGTAGCCGACAATGATGGTGAGGGAAGGTGATGAGAGCTTGGTGTTGGTTTTGGAGGAGAGCGGTGAAGGCGAAGAGAGGAAAATGAATGAGAGGGAGTGGAGGTAAAGGAAATGAGATGATATGATGGAGAGGAAGGAAGGCAGACGACGAAGGGGTGTGTTTGTGGAAGAATGTGCAAATTTTCTCTCCCACAATATGTCTCATTCAGTCTATTATTTATCTATATTTTATAATATTAATTCATCAATAATTTACCTGTGTCGATGCAATTATCTCATGAATAATGATACTACTTCTCATATAAAAATCCATTATTTATGGGATTAAAATCGCTAACCCTTACACTCAACGTTTATAACATTATAACGTTATTCGTTCGTAATATTTATTGGGGCGTTCGTTTAATCATCCCAAATATTCCTTCATTATATTTGATTGAATAATCAAATATTTCTTGTGTTAAATCTGTAACCCTTAAACGCGACTATTTTAAATTTCGTAATGTTCATTACTTCTAACTTTCTTTATACGTCGTATTTAACATCTTATGTTCGCACATTATTTAAATACGTACCGTAAGTATACTTTATACTTTATTTTATTTAATTCGTAAAATTTTCGGGTATTACTAGAACATAGAGCTGGCGGACCCAAGTCCATACACGTGTCCTTTCTTGCATCCTGTCACCTGGAGGTACGCCCGGCTCTGAGTATAGTTGATCTCCATCTCGGTCGGCTCCATATCAGGCTGTGTATCCGCAAACAACTGATACAAAAGCTCACTCTCTAGTACGGAGTACTGAGGCTGCAAAAAAATCAATTATAAGTCGGATACTAGCTATTTGACTGAAAAATAATTCAATAAGTTAATAAGTTGGATACTAGCTATAAGTCGGAGTACTGATCTCTATCTCGGTTGGCTCCGTATTGGGCTGCGTCTCCACAAACAACTGATCCAAAAGCTCACTCTCTAGTACGGAGTACTGAGCCAGCAAAAAAATCAATTATAAGTCGGATACTAGCTATTTGATTGAAAAATAATTCAATAAGTTAATAAAAAAAATTAAAACAAATTGAGGAGCTATAGTCTAAAAAAATATCAAGTTTACCGTCGTCTCCTGTGATCTCTCGTCATACCACACCACCCATCAGGCTCGCAAACCTATCGATGCATAGACCCAAAGGAACGTTTCGAGGTTCTACAAAAGCTTCCAATCTTCAATATTCGAGGGATGCGACATCACGTCCTCAATGCTGCGGTTAGTGGCGTGCCAAGACATCGCCTCAGCAGTGATCTTGGTTGCAAACAAACGTTGCAACCACGATGTGATGGGAAAATATCATAGCACCTTATGAGCCACGCGTTTCTTGCCTCGAAGATTGTCCTTATACCTTCGTGTCCCACAGTTGGAGCACATCTCTAAGTTCTCTGCATCCTTCTAAAATAACATGCAACTATTGGGGTATACGTCTCTCTTCTGAACAGGAAGACGGATGCCCCTCATCAACCGATTAGTTGAGTACAACGTGTCCGTCATCACATTGTCTTCAAGACAAATGACTTTTAATAACGCTACAATGGCATCAGTCGCCCTATGCGATATGTTGTACTCACAATTGATGTTCAATAATTAGGATTGTCAAAAAGTGGCCCGGCCTGTCCGTCCGGCCCAATCCGTCCGAGTCTTGTCCGGGCTTGGCCCGACCCAGGGGAACGGGCCAGATCGGACACCGGTTTTGGACTTGGCTTGTCCGGCCCGGCCCGATCCGACCATGATCTGGACTTCATGCGGCACGGTGGACGGACGGCCCATCGGACGGATTTTAGCTCGTCCTGTGAAAAGTATATCGAGTATAAAGTGTTGATGTTGACGTTTTACCAAAAACTGTCAACGGTTCCATAAAACCGTCATCGGTTTTCACAGATATGAAATACAAACCTTTCTATCCTGGTTGTGCATCGAAAAAACACCAAAACCGTTGACGTTTTTCAGAAATTGATGACGGTTTCTACCAGCGGTTTTTTTTTGTGAAAAAAGGGATTATCGTTCACCAAGCCGGACGGATAAAAGTCCGTCTCGTCCGATCAGTCAAAGGCCCGGACCATGGGCCAAGCCTGACTGGGATCCACCGAAGGCAAAGCCCATAAGGCCCGTCCGACCAAGGCACACAGACCGGGCTGGGCCGTCCGAGAAACAATGCCGGGCTTCAAAGCCCGGACCGAAATCCTGCCCGACCCGGTATTTTGGCAACACTATCAACAACCCTGGAAGATACCTCCAACTGGGACACTCTGCAACAAGGATACAAAGGCTTCCAAGCAACATTCAACATATCGAAAAAAGGCTTAGAAGCAGACGACGAACTATCATTAAAAGCATCCGTCGGTTTATGATCCACACCTCTGGAATAACCAGGCCCAAACCCATCCACAATCATATTCTCATGTGGATTTGAGCGCATCGTTCTTGAGGTTTTTCCTTACTCAACCTCACCGTGTTGCATCCATATCCAGTAGTTGGACACAAAACCCTCTCATATAAGTGCACTATCGCTTTTTTTATCGTTTGATATATCCTATTGTGGCACTTGACACAAGGGCACCTCAAGTGTCCAGGATGATTGAAAATCTATTTCTCAAGGTCGAATTCACAAACTTTTTGACGTTTGCAGCAAACACGGTGTTCAAATACCCATCAACAAGCTGTTCATACATCCAGGATCTATCATAAAATCATGACAAATCAGATCCCATCCTTCTGTCCATTAAAAAAATAATCCATGTCGATTAATGATAAATAAAACACTCAAATATTTAATTATTATAATTACATAATCTTGGTTCAAACAAAAATAATTTAGGGCACTTTAAACTTCTAAAACAAAATTCGCTTTCACTAATATTGAAAAAAGTAGCTTAATATTTTTATTTTTGTTCTACCAATTTTCATCCAACTATAACACATGTATAGATATTTATCCTGCAATATACAAAAAATCAAACATCTTTTTAACCCATACAAGGCTTAGACTACACACTCACGTAACATTCACTTGCTCTCGCATTCACATAATACCCAAGCTTGTCCTGCACATCACCGACACATTTTTATGTGCAACTTCAAACATGCACATATAAACCTAACATTACCTTACAACACTAACAGCAACAATACATGCACAGCCACACCTCCACCATCACTTACACTGTTATATAACCCTTTCAACACAAACCCTTAGCAACACAACCACATCATAAACACAACTTAACCCCACATCACTATAACTGTAACGCCCCGAGCTCATCTGGTAGGACATGTGATACTGTGCCGTCATGAACCGATTCATGACAAGGTTAACCAAACCAAACGGGTCTAAAGGTATCAAGAGTCAAGGAAAATACTCGTGGTGCTTCAATTCAACCTGTTCAGCTATTACAAATTATTTTAAATCAGTAGTGCAAAAGCTATTTAACCACACAGTTTGACGACATGATTAATACATGGCATTTATTACATATCCAAAATGACTACAGGTTTCATCACAATATCTCCCAAAATGCATAAGGCGACTAACATCCTCACAAATCGTCTGGTAACTCACCTACAAATGGAATACATAACTCATGAGTATGAAACTCAGTAACCTAGATATGTGACTCACATTTGCAGGGTACTCTCCCGACTATGACGAATCGATGAGTACCAGTAAAACATTTTTTACTTTTTAGGAAATAGTATGCCATACTACGTGTGAGTATTTGTATGATTTCACGTTTTTTATGTTTCATTTTTGTTAGCATGGGCCCATGACTCGAGAGTTTTCAACAGACAGACTCTGAATACAAGATTCGTCAATCGTCAGCCGGGCTACAAGAATCCGTCGATTCGTTACGTACTTGCATAAATTGTATACCGTCTTGCACTTTAGTAGATAGAGTGCGCATCCAACGGGCTCTATTTGCCTCTCATTGGGATAGATTTAGGCCTTCCTACAAAGAGTAACCAGTGGCCTTGCCAAGTTCGACGTTGAAGCCGCTGCATGCATGCTAAGAGGATGGGGGCTGCCTAATGCTCCCTAAGTAGTTTCAGTTCACCCGTGACGACTAGTCAAGAAGTTTGGCTAGAGTTCAGTCTCGATGACTTCCACTTGACATTGATAAATTTGCAAGAAGGGAAATCACATTTGACCTTCTTCGTAATAGCTTCAGCGGATGAGATCACGGCAGTATGGGGTACAGCCTCCAATACATTTCAGAGGAGTATGACAGATGACTTGACAGTCCATGAATCATGTACAATGTTCAACCTTTATGTTTGATTAGGTGTTCATCGTTGGTTTGCATTGCAGTTATTCATATGTCCCGCAGTGTAAATCCCAAACTCGTTTCAATGCTTCCTTAGACATGCGTTATGATGATTTCATTTAGCGTTATTCATACATTATAAAATCACCTTGTATCTGTCTATTAGAGCATATTGTTTGTTTGTAAAACGTAGTTGTGCATGATTTGATTCGTTATTATCTTAGTAGTTTATTTTGCACCTGTCACGGCGCAGTTAGAGGTGTCGCATCGTCATGTATGCATAATTAATATCCCATTTCTTTATGCAAGGCTCATATATCACATACGCGTTTAGATTAATCCTTCACGAGAAATATGCGCTACGCTCATCAGGAACGGGGGTCCCGCTTTAACCAAAATATCGCAACACCTTATGAGCCACGCGTTTCTTGCCTTGAAGATTGTCCTTGTACCTTCGTGTCCCACAGTTGGAACATATCTCTGAATTCTCTACATCCTTCAAGAACAACATGCAATCATTGGGGTATACGTCTGTCTTCTGAACAGGAAGACGGATGCCGCTCATCAGCCGGTTAGTTGAGTACAATGTGTCCGTAATCACATTGTCTTCAAGACAAATGACTTTTAATAACGGCACAATGGCATCAGTCGCCTTATGCGATATGTTGTACTCACACTTGATGTTCAACAAATTGGAAGCAACCTCCATATGGGACACTCTGCAGCAAGGATACAAAGGATTCCCAGCAGCATTCAACATATCAAAGAAAGGGTTGGAAGCAGAAGACAGACTGTCATTAAAAGCATCCGTCGTCTCATGATCCACACCTCTGGAATAACCAGGCCCAAACCCATCCACAATCATATTCTCATGCGAATTTGAGCACATCGTTTTTTAGGTTTTCCTTTGCTTAACCTCACCATGTTGCATCCATATCTAGTAGTTGGACACAAAACCCCTCTCATATAAGTGCACTATCACTTTTTCTATCGTTTGATATATCCTATTGTGGCACTTGACACAAGGGCACCTCAATTGTTCGGGAGAATTGAAAATCTATTTCTCAAGGTCAAATTCACAAACTTTTTGACGTTTGCAGCAAACGCGGTGTTCAAATACCCATCAACAAGCCGTCATACATCCAGGATCTATCATAAAATCATGACAAATCAGATCCCATTCTTCTGTCCATTTAAAATGTAATCCATGTCGATTAATGATAAATAACACACTCAAATATTTAATTACTATAATTACATAATCTGGGTTCAAACAAAAATAATTTGGGGCACTTAAAACTTCTAAAAAAAATTAATTTTGCTTTCACTAATATTGAAAAAAGTAACTTAATATTTTAATTTTTGTTCTACCAATTTTCATCTAACTATAACACATGTCTAGATATTTATCCTACTATACACAAAAAATCAAACATCTTTTTAACCCATACAAGGCTTAAATTACACAGTCACGTAACACTCACTTACTCTCGCATTCAGATAATACCCAAGCTTGTCCTGCACATCACCGACATATTTTTATGCGCTACTTCAAACATGCACATATAAACCTAACATTACCTTACAACACTAACAGCAATGATACATGCATAGCCACACCTTCACCATCACTTACACTGTTATATACCCCTTTCAACATAATCCCTTAGCAACACAATCACATCATAAGCACAACTTAACCCCACATCACTATAACTGTAACGCCCCGAGCTCCGCTAATAGGACATGTGGCGTTATGCCGTCACGAACCTGGCTCATGACAATGTTAACAAAACCAAATGGGTGTAGAGGTATCATGAGTCAAGGAAAATACCTGTGATGCTTCAGTTCAACCTGTTCTTCTATTACAAATCATTTTACATCTTTTTAGCTCATAAAAAAAAATCACTATCCGTACACAAATTCAACCTAAAAAGCAACTGCATTCAACATACACAGTTCTGCTACGATCACAGTCTCAAAAGCCAATTCCAAAAAGATTTGTTCCTGACGTCATGAGAGAAAAATTACCGCTTAAAATGTTGTATGGTACGATAGCGAAGACAGAGGCAAAAAGAAAGCAAGATAGCTGGCATTTGATTTGAACTCCAGAGTGAAAGTTAATCCATTCACATCATACATCGACATTCAACTTAAATCCCCATCAAAATGTTATGTCACTAACTTCAACAACTTAGGATCGAATCTCCAATTTCCTACACTTTCTTGATCTCTTCAATCAAACTCAAACATCAAACCCATCCAACAACCAATCAACCCAATCATCAAACCAAAATCCAACAACGAATCAACCATTCATCAAACCAACATCACTTTCCTGAATTGAGTAGAATTCTCGATTCCTCCAAACCCATCAAAAATCATGAAACCAACATCTAATACCATATTAATTCCAATCTCAATACTATAAATAAAATATCAATCAAATTAAAACTAAAACAAAATCAATTTAAGGTTAGGGTTTAGGATTATACTATAAATGCAATTTGAGTATATGAACAAGTGACGGCGTGTGGTGGCGAGCTCCCATGGACGATCGGCCGACGGTGATGGTGCCCAGTGGTGGTTGTGATATTGTGATGGTGATACGCGGTGGTGGATGGGGATGAAGAAGAGGGAAGGGATGGGTATTGAAGGAGGAAGGAGAGACGAGAGGGAAGGGAGAACGGTGGTGGTGACGGACGGTGGTGGACGACGATGAGGATGGCCTGCGATGACGGATGGATGGCGGCGACGGTGATTATGGGACGGTGTGGTGGTGGTTGGGGGTGTTCGGGTCGAGAGAGAGGTAGAGATGGGAAAATAGGGTTTGGGGGTTGAGTTTGCTTGATTTTGGTGAAAAAAGGTTAGTGACGTACTGCCACTAATTTACGACGGAATACCAATATCCGTCGCTAATTAGGAACAGCCTAGGGTTTCCATCGCTTTTTTTTTTTTTTTTTTTGCGACTACTTTTTAGTTTTCGTCGCTGATTTAGCCACTACTTTTTTTTTTTCCATCGCAAATCATTTTTTTTTTTTAGTATGAACCTTTGCCTCTATATGACACAACTGGAACTACCACAAACGCAAATACTTTTATCTCAACCACTACCAAAAAAATATAGTTTTCTGACAGACTAAAAAGTTCGGTTGTAAAGTTTCTAATTGTAAAAATATTTTCATCACAAATAAAATTCGACGAACATTGAATGTCGTCCCAAATTTTGTAACGGAAAAACTTTGGTCGTCGCAAATTCCCAACGACGTCATTTTATTCCGACAAAAAAATCATAGGGCTATCGAGTTTTCGTCACAAATTTGCCATGGTATTTGTAGTTCGTTGGAACTTTTTAACCTAATTCTGGAAATCGTCCCAGGTTCATCGACAACTTCATCACTTTACCCTTCTCCTCCCAAATTGAAACTTCTACTCCAGGATTTGTCCTCAGCGCCATCCTCCTAGTCCTTTCCTACATCGTCGTTGATGTCGTCGCAACCCTTCCTCGTTCACCATCCTCAATTCTTTTTCTCAAGGTAAAGGTTGTCGAACTTGAATATTTGGTTGATGATGATTGTTGTGGTGATGGCGATGTTGTGTGTTGTTGTAATGGTGTTTTGGTTGGTGGTTATGGCAATGGTGATGCTTCTTCGTCGGCAATGGTGTTTTAGTTGGTGATAATCTCGATTGGGATGGTATGTTATGAATGGTGAATGGTGATGATCCATGATTCTGTGTTGAAAATTAGCTTTTGTTTTGGTTTCCATGTCATTAGAGATTGGGTGAAATCGATGATGGTGAATGATCCATTGTTCCTCTAGCATTTTTTGGATTTAATTCCATTACACACTTCGTTAATTGAATATTGTTTTGGTTTTTATTCTTGATGGTGAACTTCTTTGCTATTTTTTTGGTTAGTTGTGCTTGTTAATCCGTTCGATCATGTGTATGATTAGTATTCTAAACCGGCTCAATTTCATCAGGTTTCTTTTGGAAAGCCTCGTCTAAGTCGAGACTTGCTTGATCATGGCTTAGGAAGCAACAATAAAAGAAACGAAAATATATGGCTGATTTAAAATCAACCAACATGGCTGATTTTATACCATAAAAAGAAAGATTCGCAGAAAGATTCTGATTCACAGAATCACTGTCACAAAATCTTTTCAGGAATATTTTCTTTTATGGTATAAAATCTATATTGAAATGGGGAACACCTTTTAGTGTTTAGAATATACCCATTGATAGAACGTACCTAGGTCTCTAATTTTTCAATTAGAATGTATCTAGGTCTCTAATTTTTCAACAGTGCTATTACATTTGCTTCTTTTTTAAATTCTTAAAAAGAGGTGTCAAGAGTATTTTTTTTATAATTGAAAAGATGGATTTTTATTGTAATGCAGAAAGTATGTCGGCCAATAGATAATGGATGTATGAAAGATTTATTGGAAAAAAGTTATCTTCTATTTTCGCTTTCAAGTTTGATGAGTTCATTGGCTATGCAATTGCACACAATCCTTTCAGCTCTCCTGCATACTTGAAATTTCCTTGTGTGAAGTGTGTCAACGTTCCTTTTAAATCCATATATGAAATCAAAATACATCTATACAGACGGGGTTTAAAACTGGATTATGAGCGTTGGACACATTATGGAAAGGAGGCTGAGTAAGTTGTTTTTATACATGATGGTTCTACCTCAATAAGTACAGCCGATGCATTCTTTCAGAAATATGATTAATGAGTGATCGCGTGCCTTCAGCATCCGAGATTTAGACAAGGCATCTTGATCACGTGCCTTCAGTATACGAAACCTTTACTCGATCTCGTATTAATAAGAAAGTTAGTGTTTCAAACGACTAGTTTTCATTTGTGGATGAGAGGGCGAGGGCTATGTCCGTACATATTTAATTTAATGTTTTTGTTAATTAAATTTATAAATGCCAAAAGATTGCTTGATCTTATTTTGCAAAAGAGTTATGCTGTTAGGATATGAAAGTATATGGAGGAGCACGAGATTCAAGACATAAATAATGTGCCCTTAGATGTGCAGAATTAGTTTTATCTGGATGTTATTGGGTGGAGAAAGGGGACCGTACTTGGATTGAGTTCACAAGTGAATTTTCAAATGCGGCTTTCAATTTGTTTGGTTTTTATGATTTTTCAAACTCATGTTATAATACTAGTTATTGATGACACTCACAGATGAGCTCATATTACGAGAAAACCCGATCTAGTGCTTCCATTAATTCCAATGCTTCTTTGTCAGCGGAGTTAGAGGAGACAAAACGCATCCTTACTGAAGCGAGGTCATAGATAACTACTTTGAAGGAGCATATCACTCAATGAGAATAAGAGTCTTTCATTGCTCGTCTCTCGCAGCAGAAGAACTGCAGTTACTCCTCCCCCTCCACCACCGTCGTCGTGTGGTCGTAAACAATATAGGATAATATACATTTTTTTTTCCGTATTTTAGAGTTGCTATGGTTGGACTACGTATGTTTGATATATGTACTTGTTTTAGATGTTGTATATGATTCAATTTTATGTACTCTCTTGACATAAATTGATGTTGAATGTATGTAAAACAGGTTGAGATGGAGAAAACATGTTCTGTACTGTATTTTTATCCTAGATTTTTAACGACAAAACAAAATTCCGTCGCAAAATTTCATTCAATGAAAAGTCCAGTTTTTCGATGAAAAGACCTCCATGACGAATTTCCAACGGATTCCGTCATAAAATTTCCAATAGTTTTGATTTCCCATCCCAAATTTTATGACGGAAAGTAAATTCCGCCATAAAAATTTTCTATGGAATATCGTTAGTCGTCGGAAATATTTTGTGATGTTCCAACGGTTTCAACTTTTCAGTTGGAAAATATGGTCTTCAACGGGATGTTTTCGACAACCCTTTTCCCATCGCAAAACCCTTGGAAGCACTGTTTTTTAACGGAAAAAGAATGTGTCTGACAACTTTTATCCATCAATAAATAACAGGTTTCTTGTACTGAATCAGTAACCAAATTCATATAGGGGTATTATGGTCATGAATTTTATCCTGTTTCATGAACCTTTAAGAGTGTCAACCACTAACACTCTATAAGAGTCGACATCATCCCTTTGTTCATACATAAGAAGTTTCTCAAACTTTACCATTGCTTAAAATATGTACAACTTTGTTAGGAGTCATAACTCATCCTTCACTAATGCAATCGATGATATCATCTATCCATGCTTAGGGACAAACGATAGTATATAGATCACACAATGACTTGTTATTACCCATTGAACCTAAGCACTAGGGTCTTTTAGAGTTACGTTGGGTTCCTATCATTGTTGTCCCTCTCATGGTCTTATGTTGCGTTTGGATCACAGGAATTAATTTGGGTTGGAATGAAATGTGTTATTTTGCAGAATGATGGGCGGAATGGAGTGAGTTGTTGGATTCCATCTAAGGTATTTGGTTGACACGGTACGAATATAATTTTTTATTTATCAACGAATTAAAAATGAATTTAATTGAAAATTTATATAATAATATTTAAGTAGTAATAAAGACAAAAAATATATTTTAGTTTAATTTTAATGAAAGTTAACTTTAATTTTAGTTTTAGTTTTAATTTATTATATTTAGAGAGAATTACCAAAAAATTCTCAAAATCAATCTTATTTATCAATAAGTCATATCTAAGATTTCTTTCACCAATAAGTTCTCAAACTAAATTTATGATCTTATTTGATCACATTTAAGTAAAGAAAATAAATCATTACAATCATTAATTGCTTCAATCAAATCTAAACCATCAACCTTAAAAAAGAAAACACATAAATACCTTTCAATTATCTAAAAAAAAAAACTCAAAAAAAGTAAAATAAACATCTTCAACCCTAAGGCATCGTCGTATGCCATCATTACCATCATTAAACAGTGCGTAAAAAATACAGAACAGTGCGTGCTCATTCTAACATTGAGAGAAGGTGCACTGTCTATGACGTATATGTACCATGCCCATGATTTTCGATGCCTTCTTTCATCGTCGCATAGAGTGCGTTCATATGACAAATACAGTGCGTTCATATGATTATTAGGTACGCATAGAGAACTTTTCGAAACACCTACAAAAGTGCACTGTTTATGATGGTACGTTTACTATGACAAACAGCGCTCCATTGTCAAGAGTTCTACAATATCACGGATGTTTTTCTGGTCCTCTAATTCACTTTTTAGATCTTATGCAATCAAACTTAAGAATTTGAGAAACACTTGTTACACTTTAACATGTTTGGTTTTTCAAATACTTATTTTTTTTTCCCAAAAACTTAACAATGTTGGTTCAACATAGAAACATCCCTAACAAAAGCAAGTTATCGAGCGAGATAAATCATCCCTATAGATCATGAAATTCAAGGTTTTAACTCGTCTAGTGCATATGCATTAATGTAACCATGATGGCATATCGTATGTTTGCTTCTACTAGAGTCAAGGGATTGAGATTCATTCGACAAGTTTAAAGACAAAGATAAAGACATCTCGTCTCCACTACAAAAAACAGGTATAGTTTGCGACGGATCAATTCCGTCGCAAAAGAGAATATTCCGACGTAGGAAGACGTTTGCGACGGAATAAGCCGTCGCCATCAATGGCTTTTACACTAATGACTTTTGCGACGGAATCCGTCACAGAATGTGAATTTTTTTAAAAAAATAAATAATTATTATTGATATTTATCGAAATACCTGTTTTAAATTACAATATCACGAAAAATTACTCCAAAAAAACAAACCAAAATCGTATGGAATAGAAAAATACATTTCAAAGTTACATTACATTATTATATTACAAGTGTACATATACTAATGTCCGGCTAACCCGGGATGTCGCTGCTCCGGAGGGCAAGAATCATCGTTTGGATCCGAAGGGAACCTCGGTGTACCAGTGCCAGCCTCTGCCTGGCAGGTGGAATCAAAAAGGCAATCTGAGCCTGCATCCGTTCCATGGCCTGCTGCTGGGTGAGAATCTACTGCTGCAACGTCTGTACCTCCTGAGATACTCCAGAGTCACGAGCAGACTGTCACTGTGGCCTGGAGATTGCAGACAGCTGGCTCTTCGGGTAGTACTGCGTGATAGCCGACCCAATACCGTAGACCCTTTCCTTCAGTGGCCGTGCGACCTCTATGTAAGTCTGGGAAGCGGCTGCCGCAAGCTGCTGCTGGGAGACCTCTGGATCCAAAGACGAATCCGCCTGTGACTCCGGAAGCTGAGCGAATAGCTCCAAATATGAATCCTGCAAATTCCATGTTAACGAGTTAGAAAAAAAAAGAAATAAACATAATAAAAAGGTAACAATTAGTGAAATAAAGAAGGATTCAAAGTTCTTACTAGAAAACGGGTAGGCGTCTCGTTGGCCATGGGAATGTCAGCTAGTGACTTCCCCGCTAATATAGCCTCCACCACACTCGGAGTACCCGGCTTCTTATGGGTCTCCACAAAGAGCTCGA
>JAOVYX010019312.1:0-18686 GCA_035668315.1 Drosera spatulata | reverse complement strand
ACAGGGTGTTGTAAAATCCCTTTTGTAGAAAAAATGATGGGAAGGTCATGCCTTAGGATCCCGCCCCAGCCCTAGGCACATATGCTGAGCCGTGTCGGGTTGGCTTGCCGTGGCCTAATGTGGCCCGAGTCCGTTCATCGTCTTGTTTCGAGTTTTTACAGTTTGAGTGAGTATCGTTCCATGAGAACTTATGTCTCTAGTGATCAAGAAGTTCTAATTGTATTTGGGTCGAATAAATCTAAACAAGAGAGTTTTGGGCTAAATGGTTAACGAAACTAGATGAAACGACTAATGTAAGGTGTAGAGATTATGGGAGAAGGGTTAGAGTCGTGACCTCGTCTTATATCATTTGATCAACTTGTTTGCTATATTCTAGCTATTCTCATGTATATAGATTGCTAGTTAAGATTTCCTAAGTCGATGCACTATCTCCTCTTGGAGTCATATGCAAATCACGTTAAACATTGCCCTAACCGGTATCTCTGGGTGTGGCTAAATATTTCACAAGAAATACGCTCTATGATTTCTTTTTTGGGAATGCACGAGTCACGCAATCGGTATCTTTGCCTAATCCGAGGTATGAGTTGTCTAAGTCCAAGTGACATCTATTCTCTCAAAATCAATGCAAGTCTCAAATTATTGATCAATGATCAAGCAACCAAAGCAATATGCACAACAACTAACACGCAACCACTACAGGTTCATCGAAATAGAACAAAATGATAATAGAAAAAGCCTCAAATCAAGCGCTAGCCCAAATTTTCTCCTTTATTCTTGAATCCCCTTTTCCCTTGATTATTTGTTCTCAACTTGGTATGATATGATAATAGGAAAAGCCTCAAATCAAACTTTAACCCACTAACATTTTACCAAAAGATAGATAATGAGCATGAAGATTGTAAAATCACTTTTATAGGCAAAATGGGGGGAGGCCGTGCCCTAGGCTCACTCCCCAGCCCTAGGGTGGGTGAGTCCTGGTCTTAGGACATGTCGGGTCGACCCGTCAAGGTCCAGTGTGGCTTGAGCCCATCGGTCGTCTCGTTTTTATCCGTTTGACCTTCGTTTTTTTGCATCAATTTGCTCGCCTTGCCCCACCAAAAAAAGAAAAAAAAGAAAAAGAGAGAAAGAAAAATCAAATGAATCATCTTGATGAGAAGAATTCAACATAATTTAGATGCATGATTCATCATAAAATGCCTCGAAATCGGAAAAAAAAATCATAGACAAAAAATGCATTTTACATAATAAAAAATCAAGGACATAATTTTCTTAAGACGAAAAAAAAAATTCTTAAAGTGCGTGCTGGATCGTGAAAAAAAATCACACTTGACGTTTATTTTGGGATGAGGAGTAAAAATTTAGATTATAGGTTTTGTTTGCGGAGAGAAAATTTACGACCCCATTAACCCTCGGGTCCTGGCTTTGTCCCTATGACTACAACCCTCTTGTTTCAAACGCTAGATTCCTAGAGAGGTCTTTTCTCTAAATTTTTTTTTTTTTTTTTTGTTTTTTTTTGTTTTTGGCAAATGCGCTCTTTGATCTACAATGCACCCTTTGCCTTCCTTAAGCACTGGTCACAAACTCACGACTTGAGTACTTCGAATATATTTAACAATTTTTAACCTTTTTTTTTTTTTTTTTTTTTTGGTAATCTAAGTTTTGTGACCTCTCTCTCATATATATAAACAAACAATTCTCTAATTGTTATATCTCTTGTGCTTCTGAATCATCACAACCATTCATTCCAAATAAGCTTACTCCAAACATGGTTCCTATACCATTTGAAAAATAGCTTTTGTAATCCAATTATACATCTTTGTCACTTTGCATAGTTACTTCTCATTTATTGTTCTCCGTTACCATACTCTTTTCGCTCTACTATAGATAAATAATGGTTTCCTTGCTCTGCTCCATGCACTAGTTGAACTGAGTACTTTTTTTTTTGGGTATCTTCTTCGTTTTCTCGTATAACTTGTGTATTCTAAATATGACTGATATCTACTAAATTATCCATTCATGGTCATTAAATCTGGAGAGAATTATCAATAAGTTTCAAAATCAAAAAATAATTAAATTAATCATACATAAGATTTTATTTGTCATTTGATTCTCAAAAATAAAAAAATAAAAATTATGGACTTCATTGCTCAATATTATGATAAGGAAACAAAATATTTTTTTTCTGATTTCGATTCAAAATTACACGTAATCGAATATTCACCCATCAATTAATTATTAAAAAAATCAAATCAAAAACTCTTTCCTAATATCTCGTCCTCTTTCATCTGAGTAAGTCCACACTATCGTTCGTCATCGTTGCC
The DNA here is from genome assembly GCA_035668315.1 of Drosera spatulata. Classification (NCBI taxonomy): domain Eukaryota; kingdom Viridiplantae; phylum Streptophyta; class Magnoliopsida; order Caryophyllales; family Droseraceae; genus Drosera; species Drosera spatulata. The sequence goes on along the minus strand of JAOVYX010019312.1, from coordinate 16,365 downwards.
ATTATCGCTTTCGTCATAGTCGGAACAAACAATGTTCCATCATTATAGAACAGTGCGTCATCTATCATCTCCTCAATGCTAAACAGTGCGTTATCGTTATAGAACAGTGCATCATCTATCATCTCCTCGATGTTAAATAGTGTCATCATCGCCTTCTTCGTTGTCGGACCAAAGATACCTTTGAATCCAATAAACAGTGCACCAATGTATACAAAAATAATGACGTTATCTGTGATCTCCTCGATATTAACCAACAAAACAATATGACCCTTCATGAAAACAGTGCGCCACAAGGAAGAGGGTCGACGTCATTATTGATGTTTCCATTGGTGCTATGTTGGAGTGAAGATTTATGTTATCGTGCAATCCTCTTCGTCATTATCATTGTGTTGTCGTTGTTGTTATTGTACTCGTTATGTTGGTGTTTGATGATAGGGAGAAAAAGGATGTTGTGGTGGAGTTAGAGATGATGAAAGTCATAATGATGATCAATCAAATTTGATAGAAAAAGTCTATCGAGGTTGACGATGGAAGAGAGACATATTATTGAGATAAAGGTGATCAATTAGATTTGATAAAAAAAAAAAAAAAATAAGAAACACAACGTAGAAGGAAACCATATATTCTCTAGGGGCATATCTAGCTATTAAGATATTTTTTTTAAAAAAAAATGATCAATTGATAATTGATATAATCACCTATCATTAATCGATAAATAAGTTCAAATATTGATCCTTAATGGTAATTCTCACTTAAATCTGCCTTTTCTAACTTCCAGTCTAATTATCAGTTCTGTGTCCTAATACCCTACCGTATCTTTCTAAATCTCTAAAATCTTGACCTCTATAAGCTCCTATATATACATCATTAGATTAGTTTTGTTTCTCATCCTAGAGTTTCTTAATCCTGACAGACTAACCAGAAACTGAACTATTCCATTGTGATATTAATTTGACGCTTTTTGTTGTTGTATTGGATAAATCTTTGTTCAATTTCATCTCCCATATCTTTGCTTGAATCCATCTCAAATCTCATGAGTTGTACTACTTTACAGTATGCTCTCTACAATATCAGCATTCATTAGGTGGAGAAGCCATGAAATCTCCTTGTAATTGCTCTTATCCCAAACCATACACTTAAGTGAATCTTCATCAAGTTTCTTACAAGTTTCATTGACAGACCCTAACTTGTTCTTCGCAATCAAAACAAGTTTTACAACTCTTTTCTGATGATTATAATTCCATCCATCCAACAAATTGTTACACAAATTAAAAATAGGATGATCTGATTGGTGAAGAAATAACTAATTAAAAGAAATGATTAATTGTTCTTGAGTTGATCTCTACAATATCGAGGAAATCTTTATGTTCTATATTGATCTAGACTTCTACAATTATGTCAAATGGAAGATCAATTTCGAATCAAAATCGTAGAACTCTAGCTCTTATACCATGCTACCTTGGAAATACCATGGAATAACTAATTTAGAACTCCAAGCATTTGAACTCAACAAACCAGAGATAACAAGACAAGGGAGAAAAAAAGGAAAAGTGAATTATGAGACTCAACCGGCATTTATTACAGCACGATATTTTATTTTTAGGTCAATGTCAATCACTAAGAATTGTCGGTAAAATATACTGTTATGTACCTTATAATCGGGCAGATATAAGCCTTGGTTTCAAATTGATAACCTGAAACGTTAATTAAAGAACGACAAGGAATATGCAACAAATACGCAATCATAGGTTTTCTAGTCGAGTTCCACTTCACCTTTCAAGAATTCACACTTTTCAAAGTTTTGCACATATCACTTCGTCAAAATTTTCCAGCTGCAGCCACGCTTCTACGTTGTGCGAGGAAATGATTAGCCCTCACCCCAAGTAGGCGCCATGAAATAAGATCAATTCACCCGATCCTTCTCCCTCATACTAATATCTCCATTCAAATATTACTTTGTTTTATAACTAAAAGACAAGGCTTCATGTTGAGAATCAACATAACTTTTGAGGAAGTTTCAAAGAAGGATAAAACTAACTTCAGCAAATAGAAACTGAAAGGTAGGATGTTGGTATTGGTAGGTAACTTCTAACTATAACTTAGACGCTATACATATATACGCGGAAGCGTTCACAATGTCAAACAAATGTTAAAACACTGCCTAAAAACAATATCTCCCCATGAGCATGATAGGAATAGGCCATGGAGCTTTCGAACCTTTCAAAACAATACATGATTAAAATTGAAAACAAAAAGAACCATCAATACCTATTGAGCGACTTCAGTTCGATAATTCCCTCCTAAATTGTCCCTTTCGGTTGGAGCGGCCGCAAGTTCATTTTCACGTAATCTTTCGAAAACACCCTCGCAGGACTGGGATCCATCTCATGTACTTGGGAAATGAATCCAACAAAAAATAATAAAGTACATTAAATAAGTCCTTGTAGAAACCGGGGACTCCATCCAAAATGACTCAATTTATTCCATAGACACTTGTTCATGAATATTATTAACCAACTTTGCATAACTAACTCTTGGTGGTTCTTAATATTAAAGTAATGATAAGTGTAAAATCTGACATCCTTAGAAACTCTAAACAGTGTAACAGATAAGATCCAATATGATAACTAAAAAAACTTGTATGAAAAATAAGTGTGTTCTATTTTTCAAGCACCGTTGCCTCTATCTTTTCCCAAGCGTTGTTTCCATACATAGGTAACTTTTAACAGTTCGATATGGTATACAGTAAGCTAGGAGCTAATCTGCTAATATCAAGCCAAGTTGTTTACTAGTTCACGTATATATTTCTTGGAGTTCAAGCATCTCTTTTACAGTATGTTTCTTTTTTGCAGAAAAAATTGTAGACCACAGCAACGGAGATATTGCGGATGATTTCTACCATCGTTTCAAGGTCCATGTAGTACCACACAAGTTTCTCCACTAAAACTCCAACCCTATAATTATCGAAGAACCTTGGTATCGATAATATGCTGAATGACTGATAAATGATTAATGTTGAGATCAATGTTCAGGGCGACGTAGAAATTGTCAAGGAAATTGGTTTGGATGCACTAAGGTTCTCCATCTCATGGTCTCGGATTCTTCCTAGTAAGAGTAGTAATTGAAGCTTCTATAATGTTCTTAGGAGTAGTAATTGAAGTTTCTATAATCTTCTATAACCGTAAATGTTATGCTGATAAATTTCTATTGTCTTAGGAGGAAAGCTATCTGGTGGAGTAAACCAAGTCGGGATTCAATTTTACAATGCCCTGATCAATGAGCTGCTAGCCAACGGTTACGAATTTACACTCTTTTGCTTTTTTATTTCAATCTTGATCACATAACTTTTCGATAGAACATACATATTTAAAAGTATATAAAAGGGAGAATTCTCTAATCATACAAAAAGTTATTTTAAAAAAATAACAGAATCATACACAAGGAAAAAGAAATCCAAAAACTACTATTCATGCATCTATCTAATCCCTAATCTTATTCTCATATCCATCTCAACCTCTATCATCACCCAACCGACGTCGGAATCTTCGTTGAAATTCGACCACATAGTCGGAATCTTCGTCGAAATCGGATGAAGTCGTCGTAATTTTCGTCGGAATCCGATCAAGTCGTGGGAATCTTCATCGGAATCCTGACACGGTTCCGGAGTCTTCGTCGGAATCCAACTACGTCGGCGAAATCTTTGTCGGCATCCGAAAACGTTGTTGGAATCCGACAATGTCGTCGGAATCTGAAATGGTATACCTGAACAAAAATGAAATAGAACGCCTGAACAAAATAAAAAAGAGCGCTTAAACAAATTGAAACAGAGCGTCGGAATAGAAATGAAACAGAGCGCATGAACAAAATCAAAACAGAGCGCCTCAATAAAATGAAACAGGGCGTCTGAACAAAATCAAAAAAATATAACAGAGCGCCTTAACAAAATCAAAATAGAGCGTTTGAACAAAATGAAACAGAGCGTCTGAAAAAAATGAGATAGAGCGTCTCAACAAAATCAAAACAGAACGTCTGAACAAAATGAAACATAGCGGTATTTAAAAAAAAACAAAAACAAAATAGTGTGTCTGAAGAGGAAAAAAAATAAAACATCTGAACAAAAACGGATGGCGGCCATGGAAATGGTGAGAGTCGAATAAGCTCACTGAACAAAATCTTGAATCGTAAGTAAAACATCAGTCAACAATCGTCTTGATCTTCTGTATAATCACAAGAGATATCACTCCATATATCATGATACCGCGGTAGTCCGTTACCACCCCATACCATATAAGCAATGCTCGTTATGTATACACTGATATCAAAATGTTTAATTGGACAATTGACTTTGATAATACTGTACATAAATTTACCTGCAAAATGCTTCCAGGTCTATTTTCCCATTCATCAAAACAAGAAGAGTAGAACACTTTGCTTCATCGTTGATTGTCAACAACAAAGCACTATAGCAAAGAGCTTATTAATTATTCCCTCCGTCCCGAAAAAGATGTAACAGTTTGACCTGAACGCGTGTCGATGTAAAGTTTGACACACGTGTAATGACGATCAAATGCAGTTTTTTATAAATTTATCATGAAACATAACTGATTGTATAAGTTACGTAATTTAACCTAATACATGTTACGGGACGATTAGACGTGATTTGATATAAAAACGAGACTTATATTCATGCGTATAGAATAATACAAAATACGTATATGTTATATTTTTTTGTGGGACGAAGGAAGTAAAAGATAAAATTAAATGTTTCACTAGAGATGCCTCCTCCTCCGATCAATCACAACCCACTCCTTCACACCCCTCTCCACCACACCATGTGCAGCACCAGTCCACCACCACCAATCACCCCCTCAACAACCTGAATCGGATGGATCGAAACCAGAGTCATGGGCCGTCTTCAATTGAACCCTCTTAGAAACCCAACCCCGCCTCTTCTCAATCCATGGGACACTGTTAAAACCGTCATTCGATAACCATTCGATTAATCAGACTCGACGGTGGACAATAAACGTATCATCGATGTTGATACCGGTGACAACGATGAATGAGGAAAACCAACGAGAGAGTGAGGAGGAGGGGTTTGGAGATGGTGAAGATGGTGGAGGGGTGGAGATGATGGAGAGAGAGAGTGGGACAGTGTAATAAATTGTATGTTCGAAGAATTTTTTATGGGTATGATTTTGGGATTATTTTTAAAAAAAATATAGTTTTTGATCATTTGCTGATGAAAATTTTTTATTGGTTTAAAGAGCTCTGGAACAAATTTTCACTTGTGAAAGGTTTTTGGGAGTGTTCTTGGTACTGTGCTGGGGTCAATTAAGATCTTTAAGAGCTTTAAAGGGATTGTTGAAAAGAACATGCAAAAAATCCCACGAGGGAATCCCAATCTCTAACAAGTAATAGAATGTTATTATTTAACCCAAAAACCTAAACAGATAGTTAATGAGTCACATATAAACATTATTTTTTTCTTTTTCTCTTTCTCTTAAGCGAGTATGTACATTGTTACAAGTAGTTTTTGCAACATAATGAATTAGGTCTAAGAACACATAGGGGATAAGGTATGCCGTTAAAGAAGAAATTCCAAAATTATTCATTTGTGCAATTTCTAATATAATTCAGTGTCCTACCAGAGCCAATCGTAGCACCACACTAGCTACATTTGAAACATCCAAGTCTTTCTTTTAATTGATGCAAAAACAATCTGCTAAGACATATTCTCCACAATAACTTTTGAACAGACCGCTAATAATTTAACTTACACGATATGCATAATTGCACAGGTATAAAGCCCTTTGTGACTCTATTTCATTGGGATGTACCACAAGGGTTAGAGGACGATTACGGCGGATTTTTAAGCTACAATATTGTGTAAGTCTCCTTTTGAATGTCTAAAGTTTTTTCTTTTTGCATATTTGCATGGATTTATGTGGCTGAATAGAGATGAAGTGTTAACTAAAGCTTTTCAGTGATGACTTCCGGGACTATGTAGATCTTTGTTTTAAAGAATTTGGAGACAGAGTGAAGTATTGGGCAACCGTGAACGAACCAAACACCTTCAGTATTCATGGCTATGCTGACGGTATATATGCGCCAGGCCGTTGTTCCATGTACATTGGCAATTGCACCACTGGAAACTCTGCTACTGAGCCATACCAGGTCATGCACAACTTACTTCTGGCACATGCTTCTGCTGTCAAGTTGTACAAGCAACGCTATCAGGAATCACAAAAAGGAGTTATTGGCTTAGCAATTTCTTGTAATTGGTTCACACCATTCAGCAATTCAACTGAAGACTTGAATGCAACTGCTAGAGCATGGGACTTCAAGAATGGATGGTAACTATTTCAATACAACCTTGGTAATATGAGCACATAAACCTTGATGTATACATGGTCTTGACAAATACACACGTAGATTGGATTTTGTTTTGCAGGGTCCTTGAGCCAATCACATATGGTAGATATCCGCAGACAATGAGGTCGATTGTTGGGAATCGGTTACCCCACTTCACTATTGAACAATCAAAGATGTTGAAGCATGCCTATGATTATATTGGTCTTAATTATTACACTGCTGGTTATGCTGCTGATGACAATTCCTCAACATCAACCACTGAACTGAGTTATACAACAGATAGTCATGTTGTTGTTACTCGTAAGTGTAACTTTTATCATATCTATTCCTTCATATCGCTCTGTGTCCTCTCTTTCGTATTCTACATTCACGCGCTAATCTTTCTTCATGTTGTTAAGCACAGACGAAAAGGATGGAGTTCCTATTGGAGAACCGGTAAGCATTATATACTCTTTTTATAATTCCTTACAAAGTTGATCTCGATATTGCAACAGGAAATTTTATGTTTTTTTTTAATTAAATAAAATATTCTTGCAGACCGCTATCAGTTGGCTTTACATATATCCCGAGGGAATTCGATATATGACTAAATATGTCAAAGACAAATACGATGATCCTCCTATCATTATCACTGAAAATGGTAAACTTTTTTTTTTTTTTTTTAACGATTTAAGATTCACCATAATACATTTTAACCTATAAATGTTAATGTACTCCAAAGGTGGATGATATGCGTTCAAATCTATTCTCAAAAGACTTGTACCAATTTTTTTTTTAAAAAAAATCAATTCTGCAGTTTACTTTTGTAAGGATTTTGCAAAAATTTCTACTGAAATTAGTAGCATTTACAAAAAAGTCAGTTTTTTGAAATTCCATCCGGACCACCCAATTCTTGAATCGTGTATCATCAGTACTCCAATACTGTATCAATCTGTGCACATGTTTTTGCAGGAATTGCTCAAGCAAACAACCTCACTTTGTCGTTTAAAGAGGCACTACAAGATTATCAGAGAATTAGATATCATACACTTCACTTGACTGCTCTACTTGAAGCAATCAGGTGAGTTCTTGCTATGCTATTCTTCATTATAATGATCATGGCTTTGTTTCGACTGGCTTAACATCTGACTTCTTGAATATACAGGAATGGCGTACACGTGCAAGGATACATCTTATGGTCTATTTTGGACGATTTTGAATGGAACTATGGCTACACATTTAGGTTCGGCCTCAATTACATTGATTATCAGAATGGTTTGAAAAGATATCCCAAGTATTCAGCTCTTTGGTTCAAGACATTTCTCCGGAAGGAAAGTGCTTCTGACCGATTAGGATACAGTCCCGTATAACATATCCATATGGAACATGATCATCGTCGATAATTCATGTCATCAACACTATAATTCTTTCTTTGGAACAACGAAATAAATCTATAGCACGTGTGATAGCACAAGATATACCCCAGTTTTATGATATGTAAATGATGTATCCAAATGGAGACCTAAGTGTATACATTAACTGCTTCTTAAAAATAAAAACAAGCTTGTCATTTTCTCTTACTTAATATAACAAAATGACCTTGTCCCTCACTAGCCGAACTTGACCTATTTGGTAGGAACCAATTGCAAGTTCACAATGGGATGATCAATTGGGAGAGAATTTGTATCTTCATACATAGGTTATGAGTCATGCATTATGCTTACTACGATCAATTGGTTTTTGGTATGAAATATGGTTTTATTTATTTTACATAATCCCTAGTAGTCATCGTGTATTATGAACTATGGTTAGGTTGCACTAAACATTAGTGGGAAACTATTGGTATGATTTCTTTACGCTCAATAAGTTGATGATCATTAATTATAGTATCAATCGCTGCAAAAATTTAGGAAATTCTGAAATTATGGACGTAATGTTAGAACGGCAAGAGGCAACTAGCTCGGTGCTGTACCATAAACATTCAATACATGCAAATCACCTTTTAGCATGTGACACCTAGCTAGGCTAGCTGAAAAACATGCACTGCTCTTACGATTTAGTTTTATAGAAGACGATCACGAACACGAAAAATCCAAACATCAAGAGCAATCACAGATAAACCAATACTAAGAAACGACAAACAAATTTATGTGAGAAGACCCAAGGAAGTTAAACCCGACTGATGTTCAAAAAAAGTGAGAAGATCCACTGTAACAAGTCAATTAGTTTTTCAATGATGTTTTAATTCGATTAATGTTCGATTCCAGATAAATAATAAGTGTTTGAGATCGAATACGAAAAAACTCAACCCAATTCAGATACAGCTCTAATCCTAAGCTTACTTTGTTTTACTACTAAAAAACAATAAATAAAGAGAGTTGTCTTTGATTATTCAACATATCCCATCGATAGGGTTTTGGATCCGTGTCAAAGGCAAGAGGTAATAAAACAGAGCATAGAAACAACAATATCGAATCAAAACTTATCCCATATTCCCCTCATATTATCAAAGACATGATAAAACCAAAAATTCAGTGATTCAATCGATTCCCATTCGATGTTGCTGAAACTCCTCACACCAGTTACATGCCATCAATACCAAAACCATCATATCGATCACCCAACCGTCCTAAACGACTCATGAAGGTGCCTCAACATATCCTGATCCCTATTCCACTCGCTCACCGGCGCATTCACAAAATGCGCATACAGCTTATTCTTAGCACAAGTAACCGAGATCAAGCTATGCGCCGCGACACCATCAACCTCATACTCATAATACACCTGCCCGTTATCATCCTTCCGCTCCTCCGACGTCACCTTATCAGCGCTTGCGATCAAATCCTGCAAATCCACATCAGACAAGGCCAAATTCCCCAACACAACTTCCCTAGGCGCCAGCTGCCTGAACCCTGCAAGGAAAGTGAGGTACTCTCTCTCGGACCGCTTCTTCGGGTTATAAAACTCGCTGTCCGTGCCATTCGTTCCTTTCTCCACTTTTGACACTAGTTTCTCCTTCCAACCGTCGGGGACGTCGTACACGTACTCGGCGGCGTCTTTCTTGGAGGAGTTGCCGCCGTAGCCGCCGTAGTTGGCGGCACTGGCGGCTGTGCCGTAGTAGAGGTTGTAGCTGGATGTCGGGCTGGCTAGGGAGGGAGGGGTGGTGGTGGAGAGAATTATGGCGGCGGCGGCGGCGGCGAGGTGGGGTTGGTATGGCTTGGAGGGTGGTGGGATGGTTAGATGGGGTGGTTTTGGTGGCGCTGCGGCGGCGGTGGAAGTGGTGGTAGTGGAGAGGATGGCTGAGGGTGAGATGATGGTGGCCATGGGAGGCTTTGTGGCGATGGATAACTTGATGTGGTTGTTTGGGTGCTTGGTTGTCATGTGTTTGCCTCTTATCCATTGCATATGTCAGTTGATACTGGCCAATAACGGATCAAACAGCTGCCATGTCAGCTCTGATGGTTTTTGTATCAGATTTATTTTTTATTTTTTTAGTTTTTTTAGTTTAAAGGGGGACATAGCCCAAAGAAATTTATTTATAAATACGTCGAGGATATATAACACTAATTAAATCAACGAACAATACGAAATTAAGTCATTTCATGAGGCAATTTTAGCGCACAATTTGTCAATCAATTTGCTGCTTTATTTGTTTCTCTATAGATGTGAACTATGCGTGCTTTTCAGTCTTGACACAAGAGCTGATGACATCGTAACAGTAGCTGGAACTGCGGATGAGCACAATGTGGTTGATTGCGAAGAAGCAACGTGACTGCCTTGGAGTCTGTTTACGAAATCCTCTCTGCCAAGTCCGTTCCGATCCAACCATCATCGCATATATCTCAGCGCGCAAAGCCGAACAGCATCCCAAGTTCACCGAAAAGCCATCCATCCACTCGCCACGGTGGTTACGTTGACACCCCTCCACATGAAGCTGAGTTTCAAGCTCGCTTTGTATGCTCCATCTGTATTCAAAACCACCCACTCTTCCGTAGAAGGTTCCCAATTAATCTGAATCTCCGTGACTGCACGCACGTTTGAGCCTTTGTTGGACAAAGCCTTGCCTATTTCACAAGCATAACTCAGCACATATTTAGCTTTGTTAATAGACAATGTATGTGTAGAATCAAAGATGCTAGCATGTCGCCACTTCCATAGCCACCAACAAGCTGCTACAAATAAAGATTGCCACTCTAGGTGCTCACTAGCCAGGGAGACATCTCGGAGATTGTAATCAAGCCAATGTCGACTGTCCCCGGCCAAATAAATCTGTCGGCAACAAATTCTGCTCAACGAGTTCTAAACAGCAGTAGCTCTGTCACAGTCACGTAGAACATGAGCCGTATCTTCAACTGTCAAACCACATATGGGACATAGGTCGCAAGAGGCAAGTCCCATTCGAGCTCGTCGATTCATCGTCATCAATCTCCCATAAGCAGCTAACCAGATAATGTGTTGAATACGCTCAGATGTTGGAGTTTTCCAAATGATCTTGAAGTCAAACTCGGATTCAAGGTTCGGGGATGTTTCATTAGTGATAGTTTCATAGGCCTAATTAAGATGAAACTTTCCATCGACAGATCCTTGACATGATCTGCTATCCGGAATTCCCACGCCATCCCATACACTAACAGAGGCAATTTGATTTTATATATGAGCAGGAAGTAGATGCTGGAATTCATTCCAACACCAACCTTACCACGGGCACCAAAATTCACTAACCAAGCGATCTTTAATCTCTTCAGGAATAGAAGTCAAGGCCACCTCCATTAATGGTTGATTCGTTGCCCATGGATCCATCCAGAATCGAGTCGATCGTCCATCTCCAATTGTAAAACTCAGCTTATTTTGTACCAATTTCCAGCCTTCACATAGGCCTTTGAAGCTGCTGAAAGACCCTCGTGCATTACATGGTAAGGTGTTGTCCACAACATATTTATTCCGAACCACACTTGCCCATAATTTATCTTTTTCCACGTTTAATCGCCAACCCAGCTTGGCTAGAGCTGCTAAATTGGTCTCTCGAGCTTTCCGGATTCCCAGCCCACCTCGTTGCTTGCTCAGGCACACTATATTCCAGTTTACAGCATGAATTTTTCTTTGGCTTTCAGAGCTACCCCATAGAAAATTGCAACATTTTTTTATCAATGTCATCACATACAGAGGCGGGAAGCAAAGTCGACTGCATAACAAAAAGAGGAGTGCTGTTGAGTACGGACTTGATCAACGTTGCCCTTCCAGCAAAGGAAAGTTGTCTCGATTGCCATCCTGCCAACCGCTTATTAAATTTTTCCAGAAGTGTGGCATAGTGTCCCTTGCCAACCCTCTACTGCGAGATTTGTGCTCCAAGGTACCAGTCCGAAGTCACGGTGCCATGGCATATTGAAATACGAACTCCGCGACTGCAGCAAGCTATCTGACACATTTTTGGAGGCCGACATAACGAACTTCTGGAAGTTCGTTCGTTGTCCTGCGGCTGCGCAACACTCCATTACACACGTTTTCATAATTTCAACTTGCAAGTGATCTGCCTCTCCCAACAGGACCAGGTCATCTGTAAAGAATAAATGAGATATGCCTGGTCCAGATCGTGACAACAGAACTGGTCTCCAAGCACCCTCGCTAACCGCCTGCTGGATTCTGTGATCAAGTCTTTCTATGCATTATACAAAAAGGTATGGGTATAATGGATCACCTTGATGGAGCCCTCTAGAAGGTGTGAAGGCTGGTGTTTTCCCTCCATTCCACAAAACCTGTCATTGTACCAGAGGTGACACAAACCATGATCAAATCAATAAAACTGTTGGGGAGTCCTACATCCTCCAAAGTTTCCCGAATGAAAGGCAACTCCAGTCGATCATAGGCCTTTTTCAAGTCAATTTTAACAGCGAGAATACCTTTTTTCCCTCTGCATCGTCCCATTGAGTGAAAAACCTCCTGCATAATTACAATATTGTCTGTTATCTGTCTACCTGGTACAAGGTTGTTCTGATTCGGTGCAACCAAATCTGGAAGATACTGCTCGAGGCAGTTTTACCATGATTTTAGCGACCACCTTGTACGACACATTACAAAGACTGATGGGACGAAACTGCGCAATAGATGTGGGAACATCTGTTTTCGGTATTAAGGAGATGAGTAAATGCTTGAACGATGAGGGCAGGGCTCTGTCACGAAAGACAGATCCGATGCATTATGTAAACTGATGGGCAAGGGTGGACCAACAATGTTGATAGAAGGCGGCATTAAAACCATCATTACCTTGAGCTTTAAGAGGCCCCATAGAAAATAAGCACTGCCGAACCTCCAGCATAGACACATCCTTCATGAGATCACAACCCTTCTGGCTTGTAATGCGAGGAAATGAACCAGTTTTGAAGCCCCATGTGAACTGTTCCATATCGCTACGGTACAACGTCTCAAAATAAGATGCTGCTAGGCGAGCTAACCCGGCTTCATTATCAACCCATTGTCCGTCATCTGCTAAGAGCAAGTTAACTCTATTTCTGCGACGACGTATTAACAATGAGGTATGGTAGTATCGTGTATTTCTGTCACCATCTCGTATCCATTCAACGCGGGATTTATTTATTTATTTTCGGATAAGTTGTCTATTTGAACCTAAATTTCATTACTCTGCCCAATGATACAAAGGTTCAGCACAGGTATTGATGCAATTCGTCTAGGCATGACTGGTTTCGAAATTGCAGGTGAGAAGTTTCGAGTTCAATACGAGGCAAAAGAGCTACCCTAGACAAGGACGTGCATGGAACAAGGCAAGGACGAAATAGTCATGACCTGAGAAGTATACCATGGGGGTCGTACTAGGCGATAAGGGTGTAGTTTTACAATACGGAGCAAAAGAAAAACGACCTGAGCGATATAGAACCCCCCTTACCCCTCACTAGGGGTATAGTTTCCATCCTGTGGATTCCTACGACACGACATCTTTTTTGTTGTTTATTTTATTCCCTTATTTCTACATATAAATAAGTTGTTAGGGTTAGGATTAGATCAGATTTGATTATTTTTCACTTTTCACTTATTGAAACCCTAACAGAGGAGACACGGATTTTTCCTCTTCACCTATCCATATCTTTTCGTTTTGATTGCATAGATCTATTACCATCGTGTTGCTCTGTTATCATCTTGGTATCAGAGCATCATGGCTGATCGTGAGGGACACGACAGAGCAGGGCTAGGGCACCGTGGGGGAAGAGGTCATGGGAACATACCACCCTCAGAAGACGAGCAGGTCAATAGCGGGAGCGCGACCTACAAGATATAAAGATCGAGGAGCATCGACGAAGGATTCAAGAACTCGCGCGACAACTTGCAGAGGCAAGGTTTAGCGCTCAATCTGATGAAGAATCTGAGAATAAAACGGAGTCAACCAATGAGGACGATGAAGTTGAAGGGTATGTTAATCCCTTTGCAAACCCTATTCATGGTGGGCATCAGGCCGCACGGATGAGAGGGCGTGGATCGTCGTAGAGTCTCGGTATGAAAATTGAGATCCTAGAGTTTGAAGGTAACGCTCATCACGATGAGTTTATCGATTGGTTACATACCGTAGAGAGAGTCTTTGATCTTAAAGGCCTCACCGACGAGAAAAAAGTGAAACTTGTTGCCATTAGATTGTGTAAATGTGCATCTATATGGTGAAACATGCAAAGAAACACTGGGTTCTGGAAGGCAAGGAGAAAGTTCGTAATTGGGCGAAGATGAAGAAGTTAATGCGAAAAAAGTTCCCATCAGCCCATTATCGAGAAGAAGCGTTCCCTGAGTATCATGCTATACGTCAAGGTGACAAATCTATCAAAGCATATATGAGTGAGTTTGACCGATTGCGTATGCGATGTGATGTTGACGAAGAAGATGAGCAGACCATCGCTCGCTATTTAGGTGCGCTGAGATCAGAGATCGTTAATGTTGGCCATTTACAGCAATATTGGTCATTTGATGAAGTTTGTTGGTTGGCACTGAAAGTAGAGAAACAGAGCAAGCGAAAGAGCAGTTCTTGGCAAGGTAACAGTTCGAAGTACCGAGCGGTTCGACAAGCAAGACTATTAGTGGGAAAGCCATGACGTAGACAGCAGGCCCGTCATTGTCTTTTTTTGTTGAGAATGACAAAGGAAAAGCAGTAGCCGGCAAACAGGTACAGAGTGGTTCCAGCAGGGGAGGATCCACGAAGAAACGTTGCTTCAAGTGTCAAGGTCTTGGGCATTTTGCAGCTGATTGTCCTAACAGACAGATCGTGACATTTGTGGAGATGAAGGACAACCTGACGTTTGATAAATCAAGTGGGAAAACTGATGTGGAAGATGAACAGGCTGGACAGAGCGACGAGGATATGGACATTGCATATTCTTATGAGTTCTTGGTCGTTCTATGGGCATTGAATGCTGTTGCATCGAGTGATTACGATGAGTCATGGTTACGCACTAACATATTCTACACTAAGTGTACTAGTGGTGGGAAGGTGTGTACCATGATCATCGATGGGGCCAGCTGTGAGAGTGTGGTTTCGATTACTATGGTCGACAAACTGGGTTTGAAGACAGAAGACCATCCGTAACCATACAAGTTATCCTGGCTGAAGAAAGGAAACGACGCAAAGGTAAGGAAACGATGTTTGGTACGATTCTCGACCAGTAAGAAATACACGGATAAGGTATAGTGTGATGTAGTTCCTATGGATGCATGCCATATCTTATTAGGCAAGCCTTGGCTGTTCGATCGATATATGAAACATGGACATTGTGTATGCAGATTCTTGTGAGTTCTTGGTCGTTCTATGAGCATTGAATGTTGTTGCATCGAGTGATGATGATGAGTCATGGTTATATACACACTAAGTGTACTAGTGGTGGGAAGATGTGTATCATTATCATCGATGGGGCCAGCTGTGAGAGTGTGGTTTCGATTACTATGGTCGAGAAACTAGGTTTGAAGACAGAAAACCATCCGTAACCATACAAGTTGTCCTGACTAAAGAAAGGAAACGACATGAAGGTAACAAAGCGATGTTTGGTACGGTTCTCAATGGAAAAGAAATACACGGACGAGGTATGGTGTGATGTAGTTCCTATGGATGCATGCCATATCTTATTAGGCAAGCCTTGTCAGTTCGATCGACGTTCGAAACATGATGGCTATAAGAATACTTACTCATTCACTAAGGATAGAGTTAACATAACCTTGGGACCTTCTGATTTGCGTAAAGAAGCGGCGAAAAACTTGTTATCTAGATCAGAAATGTAGTCAGAGGTTGTAAAGGCTTCTAAGATCTTCGCAGTTGTGGTATTAGAAGAGAATTTAGAGAATTCAATGATTCTAGCTCAGATTGTTGCCTCTACTGGATGAGTTCGCGGATATCGTTCCAGAGGAGCTGCCAGCTGGGTTACCACCTATGAGGGATATCCAGCTGTACAACAACACAACAAATCAAGCCTTTATCCCATCAAGTGAGGACGGCTACATGAATACGACGGTGTCATTCCAATCTGTCATGTACATCATCTTCTGTGAGATTATGATAGACAATATCATACTTCAAAGTTTCTCTCATAGTCTTTTTAGGTTTCCCTCGTCCTCTCTTGACATGTGCTAACGCCCAAGCTTCACATCTCCTAATAGAAGCTGTGACTGACCTGCGTTTCACATGGCCATACTATCTTAGTCGTGACTCCCTCATCTTATCATCTATTGGAGTCACACCCACTTTCTTTCTGATCACTTCATTTCGTATCCTATCTATTCTTGTACGTCCACACATCCGCCTTAACATTTTCATCTCGTTTACACTCATCTTCTGTACATGCTGCCACTTCATTGCTCAACATTCTGACCCATACAGCATCGCTGATCGAATAACTGTCTTGTAAAACTTTTCTTTTAACTTGGTAGGTACTTTAGAATCACATAGCACCCCTGAAACGCCCTTCCATTTCAGCCAATCTGTTTTAATCCTATGATCAATATCTGCATCAATTCCTCCATTCTTATGTA
>JAOVYX010019311.1:0-18686 GCA_035668315.1 Drosera spatulata | reverse complement strand
ATATGCACGTTTGACGTTATATTTCCATGCGTATGGGTTATATATCTCAAATACGTATTTAGGTTTAAGGTTCGATGTACGAAAATGACGATTCCTTGATCAGAAGGCCGTCGCGGCCATAACTGGCGCTTTCGTGGCCGAGACTTCCGTCGCGGGCGCAACGCCTTGTGCAGCCAAATTTCCAGAATTTTCTTTCGTCGTGGGCGTAACCCAGGATGTCGCGGCCGCGACTGTTCATCAGCCCAGAACGTCCAGAAAACCTTCGTCCAACGCCAAGGATCCCTCTATTCACACCAGAACGCATCCAAACCATTTCATACACATCAAGCACAGTATAAACACATCTCGCATATGCACGGACGTGCTTGAATCGTGTGAACGAATAAAAGAGGTGTCTCGGACGAGTGAGGTTACCTCGAACGCATTTGATTTCCTCGAAGTGGTTATCGTCCCTAGGCTGTTTTCCCTTGTTGCCACTACCGTCGCTGATGGATTGATGACGGAGATGGATTGATGATGAGACGATGATGACGGAGATGGATTGATGATGAGACAATGATGATGCTTGATGCTTGCAAGTGATGGTGGCGAAGATGGTGGCGACGTCGGCGGCAGCTAGCTGAGACAACCAGAGATGATGGAGAGGAAGTGGCAGAGTGATAGAGTGGTGTGAGTGGCGGTGGTTACAGGCAGTGAGTGGAATGGAAAGTGAGGGAAGTGGGCGGGAAGTGGAGGAGTGTGGTAAATATGGGAAAATATCCCACATTCCGTTCCAAGATACGTCTCGTTCAGTTCGTTATTTATCCAAATTTCGTAATATTAACTCTTCAATAATTTATTTGTATCAATAGATTTATCCCATATACAATAATATGACATCCCGAGTCATAATTCATTATTTATGGGATTAAATCGATAGTCCTTAAGCGTAATATTTATAACGTTATAACGTTGTAACATCATTCGTTTGTGATGTTTATTGGCACGTTCAACTAGTCATCCCAAATATTCCATCGTCATATTTGATTTAATAATCAAATATTTTCTTGGATTTAAATATATAACCTTTAAGCACAATTTATTTTAAAATCGTAACGTTATATATTCGTTTCTAAATTCCCAAAATTCTCGGGTATTACACGGTGCTTGGTTCACAAGAAGCGTGGGAGGTAGTCGAGAAAGGTTATGATGAGTCAAAGTATGAAGAAGCTTTGAATCAAGCCCAAAGGAATACTTTGCAAAAGAATCGCAAAGTTGGTCTCAAGGAAGAGGTCGTGGCCGACATTGTGGTCGTGGACGTGGTCGAGGAGGAAATCAAGGTGATGGTCGTGGATGGAATGGAGTAGCACAAAGTTCCAATCAAGGGACAAATCATCAATCACGAGGACATGGAAATTATGGCTCATCAAGAAATGGTGGAAGAAAGTATGGAAAGCCTAATGTTCAATGCTACTCTTGCCAAAAGTTTGGCCATTATGCTTCCGAATGCAGAAGTACCGACGGTGACAATAAAGAGAGAGTACATTATGCAGAAGTTAAGGGAGAAGAAGATTTGCTGCTATTGTTGGCGAGCAAAGAAGAGGACAAAGGAGTATGGTATCTTGATACTGCCGTCGCTAATCACATGACTGGGAACAAGGAGATCTTCTCAACTCTGAATGAGTCGACGAAGGGCAACATTATCTTTGGTGATGATACCAAAGTGTATATCAAAGGCAAAGGTGATGTTCAGATCCGGGCCAAAAATAGGAGTCATCTTTTGATTTCTCAAGTCTATTATGTTCCAACTTTGAAAGCTAATATTCTGAGTTTGGGACAATTACTTGAGATGGGGTATAATATCCACTTGAAAGATCGTTATCTTTTCTTGAGAGATGGATCTCATAAGTTGATAGCGAAGGTGCCCTTGGAGAAAAACAGGATGTTCTTACTCAATGTTCAAGTTGATCATCCAAGATGCTTGAAGAGTTGTGTAGAACATACTTCTTGGCTTTGGAATTTGAGATTGAGTCACTTGAATTTTGGAGGCTTGAAGACTTTGGTAGAAGAAAAGATGGTCAATGCACTACCGAAGATTTGTTATCCCAACCAGTTATGTGAAGGTTGTCTTTTTGCGAAGCAAACGAGGAGAAGTTTCCCAAAGGAGGCTACATCAAGATCAACAAGGCCACTTCAGCTTGTTCATGCCGATGTGTGTGGAAAAATCAAGCCTTCATCATATGATAAAGCTAATTATTTCCTGCTCTTCATTGATGACTTCTCTCGCAAAGTATGAGTTTATCTTTAAAAGACAAAGAGTGATGTCTTTGGAGCATTCCTGAAATTCAAAGCTCAGGTGGAGAAAGAAAACGGGTGTTTTATCCAAGCTTTGAGAACTGATCGAGGTGGAGAGTTCACTTCCAAAGAGTTCCGAAGCTTCTTTGAGAAAAATGGGATTCGTCATTTTCTCTAAGTTCCAAGATCGCAACAGAACAGAGTTGTAGAGCGAAAGGATAGACTTATGCTCAACATGGTTCGAAGCATGCTCAAGAGCAAGAAGATGCCGAAGGAGTTATAAGCAAAAATTGTTGCATGTAATGTTTTGTAAATCTATTCTTTCTCCAACCATAAGTGTTCAGGGGTGTTTAGGGGATGACGCCACAAGAAGCATGGAGTGGTAAGAAACCTAGTGTTTCTCACTTGCGTGTTTTTGGGAGTATTGCTTACATTCATGTCCTAGATGAGACCAGAAGTAAGCTTGATGAGAAGAGTCAAAAGTTTGTCTTTATTGGCTATGACCCTTCATCCAAGGGTTACAAGTTTTACAATCCCTCCAGTAGGAAGATTCTGATAAGTAGAGATACAGAGTTTGATGAAGGAAGCTCGTGCGAATGGAATGTCACTTATGATGATGAGTACGTCGTCTTTCCTTTGGAAGAAGAAAGAAGAGAAGAAGGTGATCATGTGCCTCACTCGGTATATGTTTCTGATCACTCGGAGTCATCAGATGAAAATTCTCCTCCAAGACGTACTAGAAGTCTTCGGGAGTTTTGTAAAGAAACAGAGGTGATTAATAATACTTCCGTCTTTTGTCTTTTTATTGACACTGAACCATTAAATTTTGAAGAAGCGACTCAAGATGGAAAATGGAGAGATGCAATGGACCAAGAGATTCAAGCGATCGAGAGGAATAAAACTTAGGAGTTAGCAACTCTTTCAGAAGGACAGAAGGCAAATGGTGTGAAATGGGTATATAAGGTGAAGAAGGGTGCCGATGAAAATATTGAAAGGTTCAAGTCGAGACTCATTGCAAAAGACTATAGTAAGAAACATGGCATTGACTATGATAAAGTCTTTGCCCTAGTTGCTCGGTTTGAGACCATACGTCTTGTGATCTCCTTGGGGGCTCAAAGGAAATTGAAGATTTATCAAATGGATGTGAAATCTGCTTTCCTTAACGGTTATCGTGAAGAAGAAGTTTATGTTCAACAACCGTTGGGATACATCGTCAAAGGACATAAAGATAAAGTCTTAAAATTGAAGAAGGCGTTATATGGGCTTAAGCAAGCACCAAGGGCTTGGTACAGTCGTATTCACAAGTATTTCCAAGACCATGGATTTACAAGATGTCAAGATGAGTATGCACTTTATGTGAAGGAAGATAGAGATGGAGGATGTATGCTCGTATGCTTATATGTAGATGACTTGATCTTCACTGGTAACAAAGAAGCGATGTTTGATGAGTTCAAGGGAGTTATGGCTCGAGAGTTTGAGATGACTAACATGGAACTCATGTCTTATTATCTTGGGATTGAAGTGAATCAACATCCAGGAGGCATTTTCATTTCTCAAGAAGCTTATACAAGGAAACTGCTTGAGAAATTTCATATGGCTAACAATAAGCCAGTCAACACCCCGGTTGAGTGCGGAGCAAAATTATCCAGATATGATGATTACAAGAAGGTGAATCCATCTCTCTACAAAATTCTGATTGGAAGTTTGAGATTCTTGACTTGCACAAGGCCCGATATTCTTTTTGGTGTTGGTTTGTGAGTCGTTTTATAAAGTCACCAACAGAGGTCCACATGAAGATGGCGAAGCGGTTACTATGTTAGATCAGAGGTACTCTTGATTATGGCTTGAGTTACACTCCTTCAGAAAACTTCAAACTTCATGACTATTACGATAGTGATTAGGGTGGCGATGTTGATAATCGAAAGAGCACGACAGGTTATCTTTTTTTCAAGAGTAATACCGCTTTCACTTGGAGTTTAAAAAAGCAACTCATTGTGACTCTTTCTACCTGTGAAGCCGTATATGTCGTTGTTGCATCATGTACGTGCCATGCGATTTGGCTAAGGAAGTTGTTGAAGATGGTTCACATTCCACAAGATGAGGCTACTAGGATTTATTGCGACAACAAATCTGCTATTGCCCTGATGAAGAATCCAACCTTCCATGACAAAAGCAAGCATATCGACACGAAGTTTCACTTCATAAGGGAGAATATTGAGAAGAAAGAATTGGAGCTGACTTATGTGAAGACCACTAACTAAATAGCTGACATTTTGACTAAGGCACTTAAATTTGAAGACTTTGTTCGATTACATGCATGGATCGGAGTCACCAGAAGAAATCAAGTTTAAGGCGGAGTATTGGAAAAGTAAACTTGATTAGTTCATGCACTTTCTTATTTATGTATTTGCTATATTCATGTATTCTTCTACTTTCATGCATCTTAAGATTAATAGTATCTCATTAATTAGGTTCATGAACTACTTTGGTTATGTACAATGTATTAGTGGTCATGTAATCTCTATAAAAGGACTTGTGTTTGAGTTGTTTTAACAAGCCAAGTCATATAATCAAATCTTCTCTACAAAATCTTCTTGTCTCCTTCTCAACTTATTAATCTCTCACCTTCTATTTTACAACATGGACATGGACATGTTGTATAAAGTTCCCAGAAACGACAAGCAAAATCCATATATTAAAGGAGTAAAATTATGCTTTCTCTAAAAAAAAGAAAAAAGAAGAAAGGTGTAACGATTGTGTGAAGCAAGTAGCAATCAAGAAAGGGGCTTAATTATTGTTGCGCCAATTTGAGTTGGATTCTAGATATAGACACTTTGTTCACCAAAACGAAAACGATAGTTAAAAGTTCGAACCAATTATTTTAAACCCATTGCCTTCCTCCACCTTTGGCTATAGGGTTGTGTTAGGGAATATGTACCGAGTATGTTTAGGTTGGTATCGTTGAGTTTATGGGAGTAACAAATTACAAGATACTTTATTGATATTATGAAGAAAACTGCAACACTTATCCCTCTAAATTTTACAACTCAATGGGAATACTACACATTTTATGGACACAACGCACTCATAACCTTTAGTTTTACCTGTCTTTACCTCCTCCAAAAATTACATTGGGACCTTCTTGTTTTCTATACTCTGTAAGCCAGTGTTTATCTCCTGTCATATGCCATAAGCATCTAGTGTTCAAATATCATATTTCATTGTCATGCTCCTACAAGATATTCAGTATTCACACTTGGTTTTCATATGCATGGGTCCTGATTAAATAGTCTTAGGTACCCACACTTTGATAATTTTCTTATGTGGGGACTAACATTCAAAAGTTTTATGACCTGCCATGCCACATTTATAACACATGACTGTTGATCGTGTTATCTTGGAAATCCTATAACAAGACATATGATGCTTCGCGGATAGCTCACTTATTTTTCAACGAGATTCTGAAACTACACGACGTGCTAAAGTCCATCACTTCTGATCGAGATACAAAGTTCGTGAGTCATTTTTGGCGTACTTTGTGAAGGTTGATGGGTACAAAGATGCAATTCAATTCCTCACATCATCCTCAGATGGACTGCCAAACAGAGGTTGTAAATAAGAGCCTTGGTAATTTGTTACGGAGCTTGATTGGTGATAGTCCGAGACAGTGGGATCTTGTACTGGCAGATGCTAAATTTGCTTACAATCGGTTAGTTAATCACACCATTGGAAAGAGTCCATTTGAGATTGTGTATGGTCGTTTGTCGTTGGCATCGCTGGACTTGAATCCCCTACAAGTAAGCAAGTAGTTCAATTCAGAAGCTGATGAGCACGCCAAGAAGATCAAAGAAGTTCATTCACAAGGTCGAATCAACCAGCAAAATCAGAAGTATAAGCAGCAGGTGGATCGATGTCGCAAGAAAGTAGTGTTCAAGAATGTTGACATGTTGTGGGTTTGCTTGAGCAAAGAGTGGCTTCCAGAAGGAGGACATGGGAAGGTTCAACCTAGAGCTGATGGACCTTTCGGAATCGTGGAGCGAATCAATGATATTGCATATAAGGTTGATCCACCGGGTAGCTACAACCTATCTACAACGTTCAATGTCGTAGATTTGTCTCCATACCATTCTGATAGTGAAAAGGAGCTCGAAACATTGAATGTGGACGAAGCAGATCGAGGGCGAATCTTCTCCTAACCAGGGTGGATGATGCACAGGCAAATCCTCACAGTTCGTCAAAGCACTGTTCATTGTTTTAGGTGTTTAGAAATCCAAGGATACTAACTCCGATCGCGACGAAACCTGACCGGTTCATGTGAAACGATGTGGGGATCTAAACTTGTTGCTCTTCGCCACGAAATCGGGCTTAAAACGCGTTTCGAGGTCGTTTAAATAGGTTTTTAGCCATTTTTATGTTTTTCGAATAAGTTGGCATGTTTTGATGGCGTTAATCTTTCCCGTAACCCTTTCAATCACAATCTTCTTAAGTGTTTTTGTTGGGATTTAGTTTCCCATATTGGCTGGAGACAATGTGACGGTTTATAAGATAAATTCAAACCCCTAATTGTCGAGATATGTTTTAAATCTGTACGAGTCGTTGTTGGAGGGCCCAAAGGGAACAATATCTTGACATGGGGAGTGAGTTTACACGTGTTTCCCCTTGTCCTAGTCCTAAGAAGTGGTATCAAATCTCAAGTTGAGCCCAATCCAGCCAATGTCCAAGGTTGTTTTGCAAAACCTAATTGTTAAGTCGCGTTCTAAATCGTTAAGGGTCGTTGCTAGCAAACCCAAAGCAAAGAGTATCTTGACATAGGTGTTAAGATCGAATCACATAGCGATTAAGTAATAAAGAAGAAGTAATATCAAATTTATATGAGAAAACCCTCAAGGGGAAGAAAAACCCACGGCTGTCGACGAAATCCGCTATTGAGAGAAAACAGAGTCAAAGATTGTTGTTACAAGGGTTATTTATAGACCCATGAAATAACCCTAACTTTCTAAATTCTGATTGGCCCACAAATAAAAGATTTAAATAAATTAAATCTAATTTCATGGAGAACAAATCTCACACGACTCGCTAAAAAGCTGCACAATTTTCCCAAAAACTGAATCAAGACCATACTCCAATAAATCTCCAACTTGGGACCGATTCCCAAATCATCAACTTATCACACTCGTCGACGACCCCATGCTAACATCATGTAGCAACACAAGTGGCAGAAATTATTGACGCTGACAACTTCTTTCACATACACATAGATTTCCTTGACCTCCCAATCTGTTGCTCCCACCATGTGACTTATCAGCAGCACAAGTACTAGAGCCATTCCTTGAATCGTGCCTCGGGTTTCTCAAGCATCGATGCCTTTCGCTCTTGTACACACGTCGTCTAGGAAACTCTCCACGCTCAACAGTCCTCCTCAACCAAGAATTGTTGCCTCTATCATCCAAACCTTTCACAGTTGCCCTCTTCACAATCTCATGAGCACTCTTGATCCTGGGACACTCTATAGGCATTTCCACAAAGCTCACACACTTTCTCGTCCTAACCTTGCGAGAACTCATCAGTTCTAAACTCTCACTCAACAGAGTAACTGCTCCACTGCGTCCACGAACCAACAGAAACTGGTTGTTTACGTTTCCATGCTTCATAATCACCAATACGCCATGCCACGCTCTCATGCCTTCTTCTCGAACTGATACGTTGTAGTTTCTGAAAACAAGTCGACCCACTGAAATCAGGTTTCTTCAACCCGGGACATACCTCACATCCCCAAGAGTAAGAACGACATCGTGAAACATCTTCACTTTGACTGAACCAATTCCAACAACTTCACAAACTGCATTATTACCCAGTAACAACGAACCTCCACAAGGCTCAAACGTCTCAAATAAACTCCTATCAGAAGTAGCATGACACACAGCACCAAAATCCAAAATCCAAGAGTTGCACTTAGATTCACATGACATAATTAAAGCTTCATCATCATAAAAGGACCCAACCAAGTCCTTACCTTTGTCATATTTCTCTTCATTCTTCTTCAATGCAGGACATATGCGCATAATATGGCCCTTCTCACGCAGTTAAACACGTGATATTTCTTTCATAGCCACTCTTTGAATGAGTACGATCCTTACCTTGTCCGCTACCTCTGCTTGAAGACCTACCACGCGCTTCAACATTCAAGGCACTTCCAGAACCTTCAGAAAATGAGGAACTGTATCCTCACTCAAAAGAATACCAACGACATCATCAAACTTGATTTATTCCCGTCTAACGAATTACAGATAGCCATCACAAGACTATCCCAACTATCTGGCAAACCAGTCAAAATCGTGAAGGCTAACACCTCGTCATCAAAATTGATTCCAACGGACTCCAATTGACTCGTCATCGAGTTGAAATCATTCACATGCTCAGCCATTGATTTTCATCCATTCATCTTCATACTAAACAGGCACTTGATGAGAAATACCTTATTCGTCACTAAAGGCTTCTCACACATCCTTGACAGCGCCTTCATCAAACCTTCAGTGGACTTCTCTTTGGAGATGTTGAAGGCTACCGTCGATGACAATGAGAGTCGAATCTCACCCAAAGCTTTGTGATCTAAGAGCTCCCACTTCTTTTGATCTCAATCAGCAGGCTTGCCCTTCTCACCCTCCAGCGTAGATAAAGGTCCTTCTGATAAAGGTAGTCTTCTTTCTGCATTATCCAGAACCCAAAGTTCGACCTATCAAACTCATCGATCACGGCCTTCCTATCTTCTGGCATTGGTCCCACTTGATCAAAGAGCACCAAAGATTGGATCTTTGATCACCGAATTTGATATCGAAGATGATCCGCGAAAATCCCTGATCTCATCAATCCTAAATTCAATCGATTACCTCCTCGATTAAGCAATAAAGGAGAAGTGACACCAAATTTATATGGAAAAACCCTTAAAGAGAAGAAAAACCCAGGGTGATCGACCAGATCCACTATTGAGAAAAAACAGATACAGAAATTGTTGTTATAAGGACTATTTATAAACCCATGAAATAACTGTTAACTTCCGAAATTCTGATTGACCCACAAATAAAAGATTTAAACAAAATAAATCTAATTTTATGAAGAACAAATCTAGCACTACTCGTTAGAAGGCCACATAATTTTCCAAAAACAGAATCATGATCATACCTCAACAATAGGGAATGGGCTTACACGTGAGTCGGCCGTTCCTAAGAGTTTTGGCATCAACATCACACATTCAAATCGTTGTGTTCAAGCGCTGCTTTGACTATTTGATGTAAAATCTTCCGCAACAACTTGAGGCGTGTCTTGTGGGAGCTCTTTGTTCAAAGAGTTGAATTATCTACTTCAAAATTAGGATTGTGTTTGCGTTGATGGAGATGCTTTCTCCTTGTTAGATACAAAAGACATCGATGAGCTTCGAAGAAACACAGTGATTGAGAAGATCTGCTGATCTGCTATCGCTATAGCTGAGAGGCGAAGGGTGAAACTTTCTCAATTTGAAATCATCAATCAGGACCTCCAGCCCCAGCTGATGGAAAGATAATCCTTGCGATGGAAGCCGCATCACGGGAGCTAAATCTCACTTACAAGAAGATGATTAGTAGAGCTTACTGTCACGGGGTTAGATTCTTACAACCCGTGCGACATTCAAGTTACTCACACCTTCGCTTGAGCTCAACCTACTCGTCACCCAAAGGCGATGTTTGTGAACGCTAAGAGAGTTTGGACTTGGAAACAAGCTTTGTATTGAGGACACTTGGGAGATTACAAGACTTTGAGCTTAGAAGAATGTTTGGAATGACTTGGGATCCCTTGGGATGAGATGAGATGCCTCACCCCTTTATATACAACTCCATGGAAGGGTCTACACTTTGTGATCTAAACTCTTCCATACTCTTCCTCTCCTAAGGATGTACAAGAGTCTTCTAGACTCTTCTCCTATGTATAAGAATTCCCTAGAAAACTCTACCATGTTCTAAGGAATTCTAGAGCATTCCGGAGAACCTTAGAGTTCTCAAGAAAACTCTACAAACGTATAGAATTGTCTAGAAAAATGTGGAGAATTCTAGACAATTCCTCAACACAAATCTCATAAATTAACCCGTAGTGATGAAACATTATCGGGAAGTGGGATTTTATTAGTATTTTAAACAGGTGAGAAAGTTTTACTTTTGGGACTGTGCAGGGTATCGCCGATGGGAATGATATTCATTCCATGCTATAAAGGTGTGAGCCGCTTTCTTTGTATCATCAAGTGGCCAATGAGAAATTATTTTTGGCAATCTGTTTTGAATGACACTTGATGTTGTTTTGAATATTTGCCTGATTTGCAGGATATAGTCATAAACGTGAAGAATATGCATCTCGTGAGGATCTGGCGAATGGTGTAAAGGTCTTGGCTCTAACTCTTGCTAAGCTTTCCCTTTCTTGAGAAGCTCAGAACTAGCATTTCGCCATGGTAACCTTGATGAGAAGTATGCCAATCCTTGGACATTCTGAAGCAGAGAATGATGTAAAAAGGCCTGTTGTCTATCCGTACTATATGAGGTGCATGTTTGAAAAATTCTACCGTATGAGTTTCAAAGTTGGGGCGCTATTATCCCTCTCCTGCTGTTGATATACCCACTTCTACTTATATAGTCGTATCAAACGAGTTTTACTGAGATTGCAATGATTTGAGATCATGATTTGAGCTTCTCTGCAGTTTGCTTCGTGGTTGGTTGCATCTCTGTACAGCATGTAAGTCGAACTGCTAGGAAGTTTTTGTTTCAAGCCGATAACATGGTGTGATTTCAAGTTCTAGTTTTTGCAAAATGCTTTGTGCATAAACAAGCACCTGCAATCCTATGGTATACGATGTATGTCATAAACATAAAGGTTTCGCTCTTTTTGCAATGGCAGTTGTGTGCTATGTGCTGTTTTCATCGAGTACCCATTGGATCAGTAAATCAGGCATGACATTGTTCTACTTCTGAATTGGTGTCTGATGCTGTAACTGTAATTCATAGTGATGCTTTGCACTTCAGTTTACAGGATTACCGGCAGTATTTTGTCATGGAGCAGCAGCGGACTAAGTGGATATGGTTTGCTCTCGGCTCATATGACTGGATGGCAGCAAATCATGTCAAGAATAACAGCGAAGCAAGATGTTCTGCTTTCTTCAGTGTTTGCTTGCACGGACCTGATTTCATTATCTTGTTGATGGGTTCAGACACCATACAAACATCACATGCGCTTAGTTGAAAGCCGAACAAAGAAAGAAAGTTACTAAACATGGCTTTTGCGGGTCAAAAAATGCTGGAATTTCGCGGCAATTCGCTAATCAAACTTATGCTGCTGAAGAGCTTCCACCACTTGTTTCATGGTTGGCCTTGCATCTTTGTCTTCTTGAACACACTGCAATGCAGTTAAAGCGAGCGTCTTCATCTCATCTATACTGTAGTTGCCCTCCATTTTTCGATCAGCAATTTCTTCAAGCCACGACTCAAGATTTGGTGCCTCGACTTTCCTTTCCCTAACCCATGCAACAAGCGTTTGATGTTGTTCCTCGAAACGAGAATCTACATATGCAGGGCTTTTACCTGTCACAACCTCTAGCATGACAACTCCGTAGCTATAGACATCGACTTTCAATGTAATAGGAACATTTCTAACCCATTCTGGAGCCATGTAGCCCCTGGTGCCTCTGATCCTTGAGAGGCTGGCATTGTTTGCAGCATCTCTATTCAGTAGTTTAGACAAGCCGAAGTCCGCAACCTTGGCTTGATAATCAGAATCCAACAATATGTTCTGAGGCTTCATGTCGCAATGCAAGATCCACTCGAGACACTCCTCGTGGAGGTAGGCAAGTCCTCTCCCTGTACCTAGGGCGATATCATACCGCTGTCCTGAGTACAGATTGTCAGCCAACGATCCTCGCTCCATGAAGTCGAATACCAAAAGCCTCCGTGTTCCTTCAAGACAGTAACCCCACATTTTGATTAGGTTCATGTGGTTAAGCCTCCCAATGATGCTCATCTCTGTCAGGAACTCTGCTTCTCCTTGGGTGGCATCGGCAAGTTTCTTGATCGCGACAACTGAATTATCTCAAGATTCCTTTGTATACGCTACCAGATCCGCCTTTCCCTACTTCGTCTTTGAAATTAGATGTTGCTTTCTTCAGCTCCACGTAGGAGAACTTATTGAACCCTGTCCCGGCTAAAACATAGCCTTTGAAAGCTGCGGCTACGTCTTCATTATTCCTGAAGAAGATGCACCAAACCAGGAAAATGCAAGTGAATTCCACAATGCCAAGTCCACCTGCAAACCAAAGCAAGAAGTTCAGCGGCATGCTGTTCTTCCGTATTTTGTAGTCCCTGTACAAGTGCTCGACTACCCCGTGCTTGCATACAAGCTCCGATGTTTCAGTTGTGTCATTCGCATGATTACTTAGTTTCACATAAAGAGTGCCTCCAAATGTCGGAGAATGATGCAGATTGAGCAACCTCGTCTTTGTGTAACAATTAAACTTAGTATCAGTACTCTTCAACAAGAAGGCCTTGCAATTTGTCATGTTCAAGCACACAAGTCGACAATGGTCGTAGCTGGAGTTTGGAATATAGAAATGATCGTGACCCCATGCTTCCGTATGGGTGAGCTGAAGGAAACGAACATCACTGCCAGGAGTCTCGAGTTCAAACTCTGGTTCGCAACCTTGGGATTGATCGCGAGGATCGTTGATCCTAAAACCCTTGATGCAAGTGCACCGCCTGCCCAAATGAGGATCATAGGAACAAACATTGTTAGGTCCGCAAGTTCCATGAATATTGCACGGTAGATTGAAAGCCTGCCATGTAACGGCCCATCCTCCGTTTTCCTGTAAGCTGTACATCCTGAGATTCCCGTCATAGTTGAGAGTCAATCTTCTCTGAGTCTCCTGTCCAGCATCGGCCACATAAAATCCGAGACTATCAGAGGAGCTGAAATGGCCACAGGAATCATACCATGCAACTCTGCTGTCATTATATGTACTTCTCCCGTTGGCCCAACTGGCGAAGTCAGGATCCGGCCAGTACTCGCTGGTTATCAAAGGACCATCAAACAGCAGATGCAACTGGTTATCATTATCGAAAAAGAGCTTGTAGTAACCGGACGACTGATTTGTTTGGCTCCTAGACGAAACAAGGCAGAGATCTCTTGTCAGGAGCTGACCAGGAAGCAATGTATCCGTCGGGAAGTTGAAGCTTTGCCAGAGCTTCGATATCGAAGCAGCCATCAGGACCAAATTGCCCGTGTCAAGAAGCTGTAACTCTAGATGAATGGACGAGTTCAACTGGGTACTGGAAGACCAGGCGATGTTGTGGCCTGCATCAGTGAGAGCCAGATTGCCACTGTCCATCAGCATGAGCAGTGACCTCCTACCGTTAACGGGATAGTCACGGTTAGCCATCCAAACCGTGGCCTTATTCGTAGAGTTAGTGAACCATATGGCGAAACAGAACGCATTATCGCCTACTTTGTAAAATCCAGCAGAGAAAACGCCCTTGCATGAAACGAGAACATCATCTGGTTTCTCCACGGAAAGTGACGATCCCCTTTCAAGAGTGTTTCGACTAGCGGGAAACGAGTGTGATCAAGGAGTTAGAACGAAAATGAAAGCAAGCATGGCAATGATAGTATCCATTTAGATTGAAGATATGAAATGAATGAGAAACAAGTCGGTTCCTTTGCACGAGATTTATGGGTGAAAAAACAATCAAGCTTGAGGTAATGGTTTATTGTTATTATTTAGTATTTTATTTTTAAGACTTGATGGATTATAGCGATGTATAATGACAGGAAGACTTGACTTTGAGACCACTTGGTAACAGACTGGTCACTGGAGCCAAATGAATGAATGCATAGACCCAACCCAAAGTGTTTGACAATTAAGTAGTGGTAAAAAAAAATTCGATTAACTGAAAATCTCTTTGGTTTTCAAAAAAATCAAAATCGAAATCAAACCGAATTTAATTTAATTTTTGTTAACCGAAATAATCTTGTGAAAATTACGTAGAAATTACTTTTTTCTTTTATAATTATCAATAGGTTATACCCATTTTACTTTTTTATGAAATCATCATATTTTCAAAAAAAAAACCAACATCCTCCCAAATTTCTCCCTCCATTGATAACTTCTTTCCTCTTTTGTCGAACAATTATTCTATTTCCTATCGATTCTCTCACTCATACGATGAGAATCTTATACAAGTAATTCATCTTTGCCTTGCCATTGTTAGACTTTTGTCTCGAAAACCCAAGAACACGTCAGATGATGGACGCAGGAAAAACTTGGAAGCGCCCTGACGCAAGTATAGGTTACGCTCGGGCGCGGGATGTGTGATTCAGCCACAAACCAGATGAAACGTCAAAGCGTCCGAGTGCAGGCATAGGCCACGTCCGGACACGGGTTAGTTTTTTCCAACAGCATGAGTTTAGACCAATACGAGATTCGGTCCGAGTTTTAATTATATCTGACTCTATAAATAACCCTGTATCAGATTTAGTTGACATAAATCTCAAAAGGATTGTCATAAAGATTGTGAAAGACTTTCTCTAAGGTTTGAACGGAACACAAAAGAGATAAAGAGATAGAGAGAGACGATCGTTGTAATCGTATGCTTCGATTAGTGATTGTTTCTTATGGGGGTTTTTCTTCCGACGATCAGGTTTTCCCCACGTTAAATTCGGATCCATTAGATTCTAGGGTTGAATTCGGATCGAATTCGTAACAGCCCTAATCCTCTTCACTCTTCGCCTCAGAATCCCCAACCCCTCTCATCCCCAGCCCCAAATCAATCCATGGCGAATCGATCATCACTACTTCACAAACAACACACAGCCAATCAAATCGAAACCACACCGTCAATCTATTTACACAATCATGTCTAAAAGTTCCTTTTGAGAATCCTACGTTGTCTGGGAGCACAAAGCAACATGGGAGAGGACCCGGTAATAATGTTGATTGACGTGAATGATTCATCCAACATGACAGTAATCATGGAGGAATTGAGAATCATTATGATGATTACAATTCCTTAGTTTTCGAGACATCATCAATGGCTGCATTACTTCTTCATGGGCAGGTTCTGGTTCCTATACAATTGGTGGCACGTGTTCTAGCTGTTCTATTTTATTGGCCACTAATCAGAACCAATTCGAAGATGTTTTTAGGCACTATTCGAAAACAGTGCGCATTATTATTTGGGGCACTGTTTGTTCGGTGGAGATTAAATTATTGATTTTTTGTGGCACTGTTTTGAACAGTGCACGTTTTTACAATATAATGAAGAGCACTGAATGAAACAGTGCGTATTGTATATATATATATATATATATATGCACTGTTTGTTCTGGGAAGGACGATGACGTGCGTCGTTAACGAAAGTGACGACAATGACGAACGATGGTTAGATTTAGAGAAAGATTTAGGGTTATAACTAGGGTTGGGATAATTATTCTAATTTGTAATCTACTGTAGTGAGTTATTGTAATCTAATGTGATAAATCCTTCTCATATTTTGATTGAGGGAAAATAAGATTATGATTTGAATTTATAAACTAATTGATAACAAAATTTTTACACTATTAGCTATTAATAATTAATGAAATAAAAAACCACCAATCGGTAATTCTCTCTAATAATTTTCTGTTTCAATTCGGTTTTGATTTTTTTTTTTTTTGCCAAATTTCATTTAGAATGTTAAAAATGTAGAACAATACTTTTTAAATATAGTAGAAAATCAATTTAATAAAATAAAAAATATAAGTAAATTTATGAAAACATACCAAGAATAGAAAACATTTGAATTGCATTATAAGAATTTTTTCTAATATAACAATATAGGAAGAATTCTTGATAGTTACCCCTATATAATTTTAATTATACAAAAATATCTAATTGATGGTCACCCACATCATGATTATGATAAAGGACAAGTCAAGTCAAATGTTTCTTTCATTGGTAAGAAGAAAGAGTCAACATAAGGAAAATGAGCCTTCAAAGAAAAGAAAAATGAGCCTTGAAAGGTGAGATAAAAGTCCACCTAATTAGGATTTCCTTCCTTATAAATATACCATTTTCAAGGAGGCATTGGCTCACTATCAATCTCCTCCACATTCCACTACTCTTTCTTACCCTTTCTTTCACCCAAATTGGATACATATTGACTTTAGCCGGAGTGGGCGTCCGAGGTATGCACCTCGGTCTCCCGGCTAACGGCGTTTTCTTGGTTCTTGGTGTACAGATCGTTCAACGCATCCCCAGATTGATCTCACATCATCAGATCAGTCCAACACACGACCGAACCATCATATGGTCTAACCCAATCCAACACATCGTACTAGCTGTGACAAACACCTATTATTATTTTATTCTCATTGGTATCACGTAATCAATTAGGAGATTCTTTTCCCAAATATAAATATTCAATCAAAAATTCAATTTTATAAAATCAATCACTTTTTAATCCAACGATGAACCCACGACCGACCGATGACGAGAACGACGAACTGACGACGACGAGGAGTCGTCGAACTGACGATGATAAACTAGTGACGATGACGACGAACTAATGATGAGGACGAACTAACGACAACGAACTACCAACGACGAGGACGAATTGCCAACGGCGATGATAGGACGACGAACCGACAATGACAACGTAATAAAGACGAGGACAAACTGACAACTAAGGATGCTAAGGACTATGAAAACTTTCAAGTATGTACTAGAGACGTTTCTACATAAAAGTCGACCCTTGAAAGGTATGAGTTGCATTGGTCATAGTTCTTCACTGAGTACTTTAGTTTTGACCATTCACTATTTGTGATCATCAAAAAGAGGGAAATTATTGAACCTCATGTGTTTTGATGATAGTAAACAAGTATCCACTAATAATGTTTTAAGTTTATATATACGTAGGTGCATATTTAAGGTTAAGAGATTGAAGGAACGCATGAGGATTTTTATCAAGCATAGATGGATCTGAAGATTTTTGTATTGCACACAAAGTAACTAGAAGATCATGGATTGAAGCTTGATCAAAGATTGAAATACCGAATTCAAGTAAAAGGTCTCAAGATTTCTTGATGCAAATTAAAGATCAACAGTCTAGATACTTGTATAAGGACAGTGAGATACGACATCTTATCCTACACTTGAATTATTGAGCACTTAGGGTCAAATGAAAAACATGTTTTTAAAGAGTCGTCTTTTGTGTCTTGGAAGAGCCGTCTCTTGGGTCAATAATAGCTTTCTATTTTGAAACCCTGATTTTTCGAATCCATAATCTCTGTAAGATTTTTTTTATTATTATCTATATATTTTTAGTGAAGAGAAATATCTTTTTCAGAATGGTCAGTAGTGGACCATTTTAAGAAAATCGGTTTTGACGAAATATTTGAAAATATTCCTAAAACTAAGGAGACAAGCAAAAAATCTATTTTGACTGATTTCTTCTTGTCTTCCACGTTCATCTATGTTTTCCTACTTTGTAGCTACAAAAAAATTATTTAACAAACACTGGGAATGTTTTTGAAACTCATCAAATCACACAGAGCTTAAGAAGAGTAAAAGTTGATTGTTTTCGAACAAGTGTTTTCAACTTCAAACTTGGTGGTTTGAAGGAGGTTTGAACTCTGATTTTGCAATGAAAATCTTGAGGTGAATTCTAACCTTAGATGTGCTCAATGTTCTTTACTGTACGGTAATGGTGTCAAGCTTTTCATGTCTATAAGTTTATTGTGTTGTATGATCGATTTGTTCGTATTAATCTAACTTGTGGAGCTGTGATCAATTGTTGACTGAGCTCGAGAATCTATAAGAGTCGTGAGTCAAGCTACTAGGGGATAGTTTGCAAGGGGATTGTCTAGTCTTAGGATAGATGTAGATAATCATTTGTAGCATCGATCCTAGGACAAAGGAGCTACTGAAGAAGTCTCGTAGTTTGGTTAGCTGTGAGCAAAATAGCAAAGGGTGTGCTTGTTACGTGGTTTACATAGTGCTATTGCTATGCGTGAAGAGTGGATGTAAATCCCTGACCAAAGTGGGGACGAAAACACAAGAATCTATAAAAAGAGCCTTAAAATGATCTTAAAATAATGACATTGAAACACTCAAAACCACTAAAAAGGCTAAAAACACCATGAAAACAGCCTCAAATAACTTAAAAACGAAAGAAAGTGAGAAAACCACTATAAATCTGATGTTTACATTTCCTATATTGCTTTAGTTTTCATTGATCACTTAGAAATTTGTAGGGAAAGTAAAAGTAGAAGTACAAGAATCATCTCTTCATAAGAACCAACTCTCATCTAAGAACTGCTTCTAAATGAAACATCAGTTTATAGCACATCACTTTACAAACTTTTGAAAAAGT
>JAOVYX010019310.1:0-18692 GCA_035668315.1 Drosera spatulata | reverse complement strand
CATTTAATTCTATATTTATAGAGTGAAGTAAGTGCTCATAAATATTAATTTGACGTGTAAACGACAGCACGCATCATGTTACATGAACTCTTGATTTTTTCACAGCTTTGATCCGACTGAGAAGGAGTTAGACGAGGCCAGTGGGGAAAACATTGCGTTGTTAGACGTTGTTGTCAGTCGACCTCGACTTGACTCCCGCCCAACGCCATGGCATCGTCCAACTACTCCCTGAAACTCTCCTCGGAATCGAAGAGCTCCTCACGAAGATCACCTAGATACGACGCCATGGCATGGGAAAACATTGCAAGATCTTGATGAGGAGCTCTTCGATTTCGAGGAGAGTTTGGGGGAGTTGTTGGACGACGCCATGGCGTTGGGCGGGAGTCAAGTCCAGGTAGGCACTCAGGATTACAGTCGAGGAGACGACGGTGATTCCTCTGATTCACCCTTGGTGAGGTCGCTCGCATCCTCAGTTCTCGCATACGTGGACAACGAGTTCGAGGTTGACTCGAGTGGAGACCGAAGGGTGTCCCCTCCCCGTGAGATGAGACCAACCCGACCGACCCGACAGACCTGAAAGGAGCACGGATCTAGGGAGATCGACTAGCCATGGTAGGGCCAACCCGCCGCGGGTCTTCTAACCTTCCCAGGTCTTGACTTCCACCCATCCCCATTGTCCGACTTTCGACGGGGCAGCGTCGGGAATTGTTGCATAACCCCGTCCGCTAATTGAGAGGCTCAAAAGTGCTACCTTCGCTCCTTTGACCTTGTTGTAATTACGAAGCCAAACTAAGGCATGTGATGAGTGCTTTTTATTCTGCCATGTTATTTGTGGCTTGGAACCGTAGCTTCATTGCGCAACATAGCTCCTAACCTTTGGGGGAGACAAGTAGGACCCCGGCTCCTCACCCTTTCTGGCACGAGGACCCATCTATGTAAGCTTTCCAACCAGAGGCCGAGCTATTAGAGGTCGGGTCGACCTTCTTTTGTGGTTGGTGTCCGAGCTATAAGGGTTGGACGATCTACAGGAGATTGAATTTTTCTTCGTGGTTAGACTCGAAGTGGCATTCAGCCAAGATATTGGCTAAGGTTTGAGCTTTGATGCGGTCATTGCTTCGAAGGTGAGGCCATACTCACTCAAGTCGACCGTCCACTCTAGGAGTCGACTCAACATTTTCGGTTTGTGGAGGACTTGCCTCAAGGGTAGGTCAGTCACTATTGTGATCTGGTGAGCTTGAAAATATGGACTTAGCTGTCGGGCTGTGCACACGAGGGCCAAGGCCACCTTCTCAATCTTCGAGTACCTTATCTCCGCTCCATGCAAGACTTTGCTTACATAGTGGATCTATGTTTGAGTCTTATCCTCAATTCTGAGGAGGACAGGCTAGACGGCTTCCTCGGCAAAGATAGATATTTTCGGCTTCTTGAGGTCAGGTGAGAAGGGGTACCTCTTGGAGATAGAGCTTGGGTTGTTCAAAGGCTTTTTGACACTTCGGATCCCATTTGATCTTGTCTGCTAGCCCCCTCAATACTTTGATGGAGCGCAAGGTGCTCGGGACATGAACCAACCTAGGGCTGCTATACATCCGGACAGTTTTTAAATGTCTTTCTTCATTTTTGGGGGTTCCATCTTCAACACAGCTTCTATCTTAGAGGGGTGGGCCTCGTTGCCTCATTGTGTGATATGGTGTCCCAAGAACTTTCCCGATGCTACTCCAAAGGCACACTTCATCGGGTTCAATATCATGTCATGTTGTCGGAGAAGATCGAACGTCTTCTTCAGGTCAGTCACATGTAGGTCAGTCGTCGTAGACTTGGTTAGCATGTCGTCCACATAAATCTCCATGGTGTCATCAATACACAAAAACAGGCAATTAACGACTGTTTTAAAATTTTGGTTGCAAATTTAGTGACCGTCCCTGTCGGTAAATCAATTTGCGACCGAAATAAAAAACGATCGCAAAATAAAAATAGCGACTGAATCAGTTGCTAAGTTGTTTTAACTTGCCTCGACAACGCTGGTTCCCTTCACCATTTTCTCCTCTCCGCCACACATAATAACCCTCCCACTCCCCGACCACCTAACCACCGTCCCTACCTTCGACGACCTCCGACCACCTCCGGCGACCTTCCCATCATCACCTCCGACCACCCCTGATCACCACCTTCCCCAATTTTTGGTCCACCTCATTTTCCACTTTCTCCCAAAACCCTTCACGAACCGCCACACAATCCGGCCACAATCCGGCCATCCGAGGCAAGGTCTAATGACCTGACGAAAGAGCACCGGCGAGTCACCCCGACACCCACCTCGCTAGCCATCCCACACTCACTTCCGCGCACCCTCCTAACTTCTCAAACCCTAACCTCTTCGATTTGCAATGTAATAATTTTCTTAACCCTAATTTCTAATTCATTTGATTTTAATTATTTTAGTTATTCTCTGAATTTAATTATTTGGTTGGTTGATTGGTTTGGGTTGATTATTGGTTATTTCGTTTAACTTGATTGGTTTGGGGGCTTGGACGATGGTTTGAGTCCAATTGGATTGATGAATTGATTGTGAATTTTTTACAAGGGTTCGGGTGTTGATCTGGATGGTGATTTTAGGAGATGGAGTTGGATGATGGTTTTTGGATGAGGTTTGAATGATTTGCCAGTTGGATTGATTATTGAAAAAAAAAATTTGAGTAAATGTTAGAATAGGCAATTTGTTCGTTAACTTGATCTTGGAAAAATAAGTAAAAAGCTCAATTTTATGGATCTTGGAGTAAAAAAAAATATAGCTGTAGTTTATGTAATAATTTTTGTTCGCCCATTTTAAAAAATAATGTCTCTCTTGATTTAATTATTTGGTTGGTTGATGATTTATGGGCGATATTTATGGTTGTTTTTGGCTACTTTTGGCGATGGTTGATTTGGTTTGGATTAGGACGATGTTTGATTGGTTTCATGAAAGATAAAATAGTCTATGTAGTTCATGTCAAAGGGTTTTGTCAATTCTTTCTTTTTTTTTTAATGACAATAAAGAAAGCTAAAATTCATAAGTAGCTAAAATTCCTAAGTATTTGTAGTGATTTTTTAATTAATAAAAATAATAATGCGCCACGAATTTTCATGACAGTGATGGATTCGGATTTATCATGGACGTGTGATAGATCTTGGATGTATGAACGGCTAGTCGATGGGTTTTTTAGTGAGAAGTTTGCTCGGAATGTCGACAAATTCATACACTTTGCTATTCAACATCAACCCTTAAACTATTCTGGATACTTGAAGTGTCCATGCATTAAGTGTTGGAATAGAGACTATCAGTTGGTTGATGTCGTGAGGACGCATTTATTGAAGATGGAATTTTCACGATGAGATTGAAGTGGGTGAGTTATCGAGAATGTTCGGGGTTAATCCCTATGAGAACATGGTGGCAGATGATTTTGGGGCTTCAAACTTCAAACTTCAAACTTCGGGAATAGGAATGGTGATGAGGACAATCTATTGCCTGCTTCTAGGGAGTTCTTTGACATGTTGAATGTAGTACGAGAGCCGCTGTATCCTAGTTGCAAACAATCTCAGCTGGGGGCCGCGTCTAGGTTGTTGAACATCAAATGTGAGTATAACATACCTCACAGGACGATAGATGCCATTGTTGCTCTGTTGAAGGATATATGCCCGGAAGATAACGTGATGACGAACACGTTGTACTCGACTAACAGACTGATGAGGGGCATTCATCTACCTGTTCAGAAGATAGATATGTGTCCCTATGGCTGTATGTTGTTTTGGAAGGGGGATTTGGGCTTGGAGTCATGTTCCGTTTGTGGGGCATCTCGATACAAGGAGAAACTGAGAGGCAAAAAATGGGTTGCTATGAAAGTATTGAGATATTTCCCGTTCACTCCTAGGCTGCAAGGGTTGTATGTGACTAATAATAGTGCTGAGACAATGTCTTGGCACTCCACCAAGCACAGTGTTGAAGATCAGACGTCGCACCCATCAGATATTGAGGCTTGGAAGCATCTAGATAAGGAGTTTCCTTGGTTCTCTGCAGAACCAAGAAATGTACGCTTGGGATTATGCACGGATGGATTTGCTTCTTTTGGTAATTCTGGATCGAAGTACTCATGTTGGCCTGTGATATTGATGCCATGCATTCTTCCTTCTGGCTTGTGCCTGAAAACTGAGTTCAAGATGCTCTCCATGATCATTCCCCAGCCCAAAAGTCCAGAAAGAAATCTAGATATATACTTGCAGCCTTTGATTGATGAGTTGTCACATTTATGGAGCGTTGGGGAGGAGACATACGATGTTCATCGGGGACAGACATTTCAGAGGAGGGCTACGTTATTGTGGACCATTAGTGATTTCCCAGCCTATGTAATGTTGTCGGGATAGAGCACAACTGGGAGATTAGCATGTCCTTATTGTATGGAGCATACCAAGGCCTTCACTTTAAAGCATGTGAAAAAACAATCTTGGTTTGACTATCATCATAGGCTTTTACCTTACGATCATCCTTTTCGGGCTAACAGAAGTGATTTTTCGAAGAATAGAACCGAGTATGATGATCCAGTCCATATTTATGATGGGGATGAGATACGTGATCATTTATTTTTGGCAGATCCCGAGGATTTCTATGAGTCACACAATTGGAGCAGGCAGAGCTTTTTTTGAAACCTTCCGTATTGGAGCAAATTGCTAATCAGGCATAATCTCAATGTCATGTATGTTGAGAAAAACGTGTTTGATAATGTGTTCAACACTGTCATGGATGTGAAGGGCAAGATGAAAGACACAATTACAGCAAGGAAAAACATCAAGTTATATTGTAACCGTCTGAGGTTGTATTTGAGGACCATGAGGAATAGAAGAGGCCTAGAACACGAGGTCATGTTCGAAGCTCCTTATGTTTTGAAAAAGGAGGCAAGAAAGGTGTTGTGGGAATGGTTCAAGAAACTGAGGTTTGCAGATAGATATGCATCCAATCTAAGACGCTGTGTTCGTGAGAATGAATGGTGTCTGAAGGGACTAAAGAGCCATGATTGTCATGTGATCATGCAGAGATTGCTTCCTGTTGTCTTCAAGGAGCTGTTTCAATCCAATCATGTGTGTAGTGCCTTAACGGAACTCAGTTTATTTTTCAGAGATCTTTATTGTAATACTGTTCGTCGTGAAGATATGGAGTGATTGGAGAGGTAGATTCCTGAGATTTTATGCAAGCTAGAAAGATTATTTTCTCCTATATTTTTCAACTCTATGGAGCACTTCCCTTTGTATCTTTCCCATGAGGCTAAAATTGCCGAACCAGTTCACTATAGATGGATGTACCCTTTTGAAAGGTATAAATCCATATCTTAATTACACACAATTTTAACCTCGAATAATTCCTACATACGTACTCTAGCTGAAAATTTTTGTCCCTTTAGGTTTTCGTTTCACTTGAAGGGAAAGATTGGCAATAAAGCACATGTTGAGGGCTCTATTTGTGAGGCGTATCTTATGGAGGAGCAGAGTAACTTTTGCAAGAACTATTTTGATCTTGAGGTGGATACTAGATCAAGAGATCATCGTCGCAATTGTGGAGAATGGGGCGATGTTGATGATTCACATCTTCCATCTGTGTTCCAAAGGAATGGGGGGTATTTTCCACGCGACAACTTTGGGAGAAGGGCTTCTTTAGATCAGAAGGATTTTTTCGCCGCCCATATGCATGTCTTAAGGAATTCTGAGTTGTTCTCCGAGTATGAGAGGTAAAAATGCTTTTTCAGAGTTATTTGGTAAAGCATTTGATCATTAGAACAATAACACAAGGTTTATTAGTTTATGACTTATAGGCTATTTGAGTAAGACATGATGAGAAGGGGGCGTTTGAGATCATGTTTGGAGATATGGACAAGACATGGAGATTCATGGCCTATTTGGCTTCAGAATTATGTCAAAGTGAATTACTTTTGTGCCCTTTAATGGGAAGGATGGTTGTTTTCACATCAAGTGTTACACTTCTTTTGGTGTTGAGTGTAGGTCTTATCACACGATGTTCCCAATGAGATGATTCGTATCCTTGATGCACGACCAGCCACACAAGTGTATAAGTATCCTGAATATTGCATCAATGGGTATTTGTTTGACACTTTTGAACATGGATCAAGTAAAGCAACTCAGAATTATGTGTGTTAAAGGAGATGGTGGGAAGGACTACTATGGCATCCTTCAGGAGATAGTGGAGCTGCAATATCTTGGGGATGAAAGATCATATCGAACGATGCTCTTCAAATGCGATTGGTTTAACTCCGATAGGGGAATGAACGTGCATGAGAGATATCAATTGGTTGAGATTGATAAAACAAAGAGGTATCGAAGGGGATATGATCCATTCATCTTAGCAAATCAAGCTTTGCAAGTGTGTTATGCTCCATACCCAAGCCTCATATCAAGAGATCAATGGTGGGCTATGTTTCGAATGAGAGCCCGAGGGATGGCAGATGCTCAACACAAAGATGTAGCTTTTCAAGAAGATACAAATGGGGATATAGTGTCACTAATTCCTCCTGAGTTTGTCTATGATGATGAAACTGGGATGGAAGAACAAGAAGGAGAGGATGAAGAGGAAGTTGAAGAGATTGAAGATGAAGATACACTTTCTGAAGCGGAAGAGACGGAGGAAGAGGGAGAATTTGATGATAACTCTGATAAATCATCCAAATCGGAAGAAGATGAGGACAATGATTATGTTTTCTTCATTTGTAAGCTTTTGTTATGTAGGTCATGTTATATTACTTCTTCTAAGTGCTCCTAGAAATTTTTTTCCATTTATGTACAATTTATTCGTTTCGTGCAGATGCCAGCACGAAAGCTTATTTTGGGATCGGGTTCAGCTAGTGCTGACAGAGGTGGTAGACATGGTAGAGGCCGCGGCCGAGGTCGAGGTTGAGGACGAGGTAAATCGTGTACTTAAAATTATTAACAATATATATTAAATTATATTAAATGAATAACATGTATAACTTGAAAAAAATATAGGTGGGAGAGGTAGTGTATCACCAGTTGGATTCCACAACGTAGGCACGACTTTGCTACGTGATGAGGATGATTACCTGGAGGAGGATCATCCTATACCAGATCTCCCGTCTGATCCTCCACGTCCCTCAATTTCACCAGCTCCCCGCCCTTCTACATCACCGGTTCCCCAGCCATCCATATCATTAGCTGTTGGACCGTCTGGCTCTCTGTATCTTTCATCATCACACTCATTTGTTCAGGGAGATGAGGAGATTGAGTACGTTGGGGGTGGACGGTTACGACAGGTCTTAGATCCCGATGGCCTATGATAAGTTCAGTTTTTAATTATTTCAAACCTTTAAAATTCAGCTGAATTTAATATTTTTTTATATACATTGCCTTTCATATTATACTCATCTGCTCAAGTTTGATCATCATAGTGTCGTGTTCAACTGCTCCGTCTCCTTTGAGAGCTGCTTTCAGGGAGATTGGACATGTTGGAGGGAGGTGCCTTTGTGGGCCAGGGATAGGATGTGTGGGTTTTCAGAGTAAGTATAAACATCTCTTTCAATTTTTAAAAAATTCAGTTCATTTCGTGTCTTGCAATGTTTTATTAATGATAACAATATATACGAATTTTTTCTTTTCAACTTTATGTGTAGGACCTTTATTGGCGGAGGCCCGAGCTGACGGAGCGTGTCAGGAGAGAGTGGGAGGCGACGACGAGGAAAAGGGCGAAAGATATTCTGTACAAGGCTCGCCAGACAGTGCCAAAAGGGGGCGTCCTTTCTTGGGTTGACGAGGGTTCGCTTGGTGCGCTGGACATCAAGTGGAAATCACAA
This sequence comes from Drosera spatulata, assembly GCA_035668315.1. Classification (NCBI taxonomy): domain Eukaryota; kingdom Viridiplantae; phylum Streptophyta; class Magnoliopsida; order Caryophyllales; family Droseraceae; genus Drosera; species Drosera spatulata. The sequence goes on along the minus strand of JAOVYX010019310.1, from coordinate 10,854 downwards.
GCATTCAAGGATCGGTCGAAGCAAAGACGAGGCAAAACACTCGCAAGGAAGTGTGTCTACGGTTCACGTGACCAAGAAGCTGGTAAGTTAGTTTTTTTTTTAAAAAAAATTATCATAGATTTTTTAAAAAGTAGTTCTGTCTATTTCTTTGTTGTCTAATGTGTTTGATAAAATAAAATTCCTAACCTAGGGTGAGACGCTGAAGAGGATGCCTGATGAGACAGAGGTGTTTGATCACACGCATAAGAAGAAAGGCGTTGTGCGGCATCGGGTGAGGAGATGGAGCTCTGTGATGACAGGGCTAAGGGAAGGCGGTAAGTTAAATTTTTTACATTTATTTTTGATTATTTTTTTTTATTAAAAGTTTTTATAGTTTAATTTCTTTGCCTTTTTTTTTGTTATATATGTAGGCGGAGTTCAGAGCTCGTCATGCTATGGTGGTGGATGAGTTTTTGGCCATGCAGGAGCTGGGGACTCAGCTCACTCTAAAGCAGGAGCGCATATTCACCAGCCATGCGTACCTCGACGCAGCGGGATACAAGAAGGGGTACGTCTATGGTCTCGGATCGGCCACCTCGGTGTATTATCCCAAGGAGGTACGATCCTTGTCTAGTAGAGTATCGACATCCGTCGACCGCTCCGAGGTTCTTTCGTTGAAGGAGAAGGTGGCAACTCTTGAGGCACAGATGGAGAGGATGGCCAAGACGATGTCCTAGTGCGGAAGAGGAGCTTTTGATCGTCGTCCGGATGATTCTCATGATCCACCGTCACCACCACCTCCATGTCCTCTAGAGCATATCCATGGTTTCTAGGCTTATGTAGATGCGCATCATTTCTCTAGTTTGATGCATTTTCCTGACTGTTTTTGGTTTCATATACAATTTTTGTATAATAAATGATTATTTGATATCATTTTTGTGTTTTTTTCATGTTGTTTTTGTGTACTTTCATGCGTTAGTGTTGGATTATGGATGTGGGAGGTTGGATGGATGAGTTTCAAGTGGTTTGGATGTAGTTTGTGTCAACTTTTGTATCGCGTCGGGAATTTCAGCAAACCACATTTTAGCTACCTGGGATAAGGTTTTTTGCGATCGATTCAGTCGCTAAGTTGCACTGAAAAAATCAAACCAGGAATAAGCTTTAGTGATTGATTTGATCGCTAATATTATTTGCGATGGTTTGTCTTTCGGTCACTAATTCTGCTACCGATGTACAAACAGTCGTAAAATAATTAGCGATCAGCATTTTAGTGATCAGTGTTTGGGATTGAAATTCAGTCGCAAACATTTATTAGCGATCGAAATTCATGTTTAGTGACCAAAAATTTCAGTCGCTAAAAGCTGTTTATTTTGTAGTGCATGTAGGAGAGGTTTGAAGACCGTATCCACCAACCTCTAGTTGGTCGCCCCAGTATTTTACAATCCGAAGGGCATCATGATGTTACGATAGGTGTCGAGGTCGATTATGAATGAGGTCTTCTCCTTATCTTCGGGTATCCGGAAAATGCATCCATATAGGAGAGGAGTTTGTGTCCCAAAGTGGCATCCACTACCTGGTCTATCTTCAGTATCATATAGCAGTCTTTCTTAACCATGACCACGTTGGCCAGTGAAGTACACATATATTCTTCATTTTCCATTGGCTTTCTTGACCATGACCACGTTGGCCAAGTATTTCGGATACTTGACTTCTCTTATGAAACTAGCCTCGAGTAGCTTCCCTACCTCCTCCGCTATAGATTTGTTTTTCTTTCCTCGGCGAAATGTCTTCGCTTTTACTTTACGGGCTTAGCTTCAGGGAATCTTCAATTTGTTTTTCTTTCCTCCGCAATAGAAATGTTTTTCTTTCCTAGCCGATGCATGATCACTTCTGGATTGATGCCTGGCATGTTAGAGAGGGGGACCAAGCGAAGATGTCAACATTGCATCTCAAGAACTTGATGAGGTCCGACGTGATCAGGTCAACCAAGTGGGATCCGACCTTGACACATTGTGTGTTGTCCCATGGGTTGAGTTGGACTTCGTCGAGGTCTTCCACTGGTTCAGGTCTTGGACGACCTAGGGTCAAGGTAAAGCCAGAGAGCTTCTTTTCCTTTGAGGTCGGGGAATTACTCCATCGTGGCTATGTAGCATTGCTTCCATGCTTTCGGGTCTCCCTTGATCATTCCTTCATCATTTGGAGTGGGGAACTTCACCATCATAAAGCAAGGTGCGATGCGTATTTTGAAGTCCACAATGGAGGGTCGGCCTAGAATGTAGTTGTAGGCCTAGGACAGGTTGACCACAAGGAAATCAGCTTGTCTGGTCATGAGAAGTAAGCTAATGTAGCCCTTTGGATAGACCGTCTCTCCCGTGAAGCCAACCCATGGGGTATGGAAAGTTTTGAGGTCTTTCTCACCAAGTCCCATTTTTCGGATTGTGGTATAGTATAGCACTACAAAAATTCAATCAATTAGCGACAGAAACTTCCGTTGCAAGCAAGGTTTTGCGACGGGAACAGGCTGTTACCAATAGTCTAGCCGCAAATGCACTTAGCGGTAGAACACAGAATTTTTGTGTCAAATTTACGACGGAATTGTCGCAGATTTGCGACTGAGAAAGGATTAGTCGTAAACATCCTGGAAGCAAGCTTATTAACGGAACTAGACTTTCTGTCATAAGTTAGCGACGAACTGAGCTAGGATATCGGCTGAGGACCCGTTGTCAACTATAACCTCTCCACATCATACTCCCCGTTCATTAAGGTGACTACTAGTGCGTCATCATGGGGGTGTGCTACCCAGGGTCGTCCTCAGGTCCAAACTTGATCTCAATGTCCATTCGAGGTTTCTTCTTTATGTCTAAGCTTTCGACATCAAGGGGCTCCCTACCTCTACGGGGTCGGCCTTGGTCCGAGCTGAGCTCCCCAATGATGACATTAATCCATGGCCTCTGTAGGGATCGGTCTAACCTCTTCTGTGTCTCAAGGGACGTAGGCCGATTTTGGTTTCTTTGAAACCTTTTACGGTGCCCTTGCTTGATAAGGTCCCCGATCACGTCTTTCAGGTGGCGACATTCCTCAGTGTTATATTCATGGTCTTGATGATACTGACAGTATCGGGCTCGATCTTACGGGGCACCTAATAAGCATTGTTTCTCCATGGCCTTCACCAGCAAGTTCTCTTCTTGTATTGAGATCAAGATCTCCCTTTGGGTCGCGTTGAGCGGGGTGTATTTATCCCAAACTGGAGGCTTGCTTGACTTAGCAGACCTTTTGTTGTTGGAGCTCTTTTTGCTTGGGGCAAGGTCAGCTCTCTCGGGTCGACCTTCCTCTTTCTTTTTGAGGTTAGGAGTTTCTTCCTTGGGGATCAGATCAGTCAATAACCCAAGCCTCCGATTGCGAATCTCCCTCAATATCTCAGTGTGGATATGCTTCTCCAGCTTAGCTAGGTGGTTGGAATATGTCCATCGTTCACGTTTTGAGAGACTGTAAGAGAGGTCGTCTCTTGCTACGCCATTTATCAGAGCTTGGCATATCTCCTGATCCATCGGACCTTCGACCTTGACCTTAGTGTTGAACCTCTGGACATACGTCCTAAGGTCTTACTCGGTTGTCGGAAGCTCCGATACATGCAACTGGAAGTAGGCCATTGACTTTTGCTATTGACATATTGCTTGTGAAACAGCCCAGCTAGTTGAGTAAATGAGCTCACCGACCCGGTTGGAAGAGTGTTGAACCAAGCTCGGGTCGGACCTCCTAAGGTGGTTGGAAAGGCTTTGAACAGTATAGCATCAGGTGCCCCCTAAATGTTCATTGGTGGTGCTATCCTAGGTGTCACACGATGGCATCCAAAATATTTCGGGTGCGAGTTGGTCATTAATCTCTAGTGTGAAGTGAGAGTCCGTTCTAAACACTCTCTCCTCGTTGTTGAAACGGGAACCTCTTTCGGTCTATTCGAGCATCTGGTAGAGCTGGTCCACCTTCTATTGTGAGGTATGATTTGGCCTTCGGGGTTTAGTGGGACGACCTGAGATGTCTGTTCTCCATTGGGCCGACCTTCAGGTTTGGGAATTAACCGACCTCAAATTCAAGTGGGACCTCAGATCTTCCAGCGTTTAGGTGATCCTTGAGGTCGTCCACCATAGCTCGAGGTTCCTCATCCCCAGCTCGGTTGGTCTGGAGTCTGAGGTCGGTTGGATCAGCCGGGTGCTCTCGCTCCATGTTCTATGGAGGGACGGTAGGCGCTCGCCTCTCCACGATCTGTAGAGGTGCCGCGTCGGGCATGGGGGCAACTACAGTCGAGCAAAGTCCTAATCTTCCTTAGAACTTATTGCATTTGTTGGGTTATTTCTTGACGTACCTCATGGTACATGGTCAATGTGACATATTGAGGGGGACCTTACTCGTGTTGGCTATCATTGATGTGTTCCGCCGGAAGATGGGGTAGGTCAGACAGGATCCTCTCCGACCTCAAGGCTCTTCCACCTTGGCCCGATGGGGAAAGTTGGTTGATGGAGGGTCCGTCCAACAGTTCAGCTGCATGGCTATGCATTTGAGGCATTAAGAAATTTGTCGGCACCGCGGTGGGCGCCAAAATGTTTGTTGGGAATCAATTAGAGTCGAGAATCGCTCACTTGTGCCGGGAGGTCGACCTGGGCCGAGTCGGTCGACCAGAGGACATAAGTTTTACTGGAGTCGACATAGTGCAGGAAGGCCTGCGCACCATCAAACACAACGTCGTTAGCGGGGTCCGACGGTCAAGTCAGTGTCTGTCAGACTCCAGTGACAATGAAGTGAATATGTGGAGAAGGAGTAAATGTAGAGATAGGAAAAATCAACTCAAAGTGTGTGCTAACAGTACTATTTTTAGGCATTATTATCTAGTTGGATGGGCTTTTTTTCCGAATGGGCTTTATCCTTCATGGGCCCTGTTGTTTAGAGATAATTTGTCCGTTTGACCGAATCGGGGTGTGAACACAAAAGGAGGAGGCCGACTTGGGGCAGGCTAACAAGCCAAGAAGACTGAGCCAGGGCAGGTCGGCCAAGACGGGGTCGACCCCAATCTGTGGCAGGTCGGCCAGCGAGGTCTGTTAGGCATTGCCCGTGTCGGTCGATCTCCGTTCTCATTCTCCTGGTTTCTTCGGTCAATCCCCCTGTCTTTTGTTAATTTATTTTCAATTTGACCATCAGATTTAAAATAGATGTTACCCATATCTAGTCACTGTTGTCAAACGGACTGGTTTCAATAAATACTCAATACTCCGATGAGTTCCCATCGAACTGGATAAAAACAGTCTCCATAAATACTTGACCATCAAATGAGTTTCCATCGTACTTGGTAGGACGTATGAACTGCACAAAGTTTAAAAAAAAAGAATTAGTTAGCAAGAGTCTAGAGTAGAATCTTAAGATCCCATAGAATCCCATAGAATCGTAAGATCGTACTTGATAGGACGTCTGTAGAATCCCATAAAATCTCATAGACTCGTAAGACTCTAGAGTAGAATCTTAAGATCCAATAAATTTTCATATTTAGGCTTAATTTTAATTAAAATTGATTCTAATATATAAACTTCACACCTAATTATTTACAACATGATATGTTTTTGAGTTATTTAGGACAAAAATAAACCCAACATCAACATTGAGTAAGAGCCAAATGTTTTTTCCCCAAAATTTGTCTAAATAGTTAATTGGCATTTAATTCTCCAACATCGACTTGTGTTTCCTTATTCGTGTAAGTAATGTAACAAGCTAAATAAATTATTGAATGTAATGCAGTAGAAAACATTATAAAGCCATGCTCCTAACGCTGTTGCTAATTATAACAATTCTTGTTATGCTCATGACTTGAATTGGAAATGAAAAATAGTTAGTTGACTTATGGTATAAAGTTTGACATGGAATAGAACAAGGTTAAGTTAAAGTTATCATAACTTTATTCGTTTTCAATCTATAAAATATATAAATACTTAAATAAATGTATTTTGCATTTTTTTTATAGAACTTTGTTACAATTTTGTTTAGTAAATGTAAAGAAAAAATTTCCTATGAAATCCTTGTAAGTAAAAGTCAAATTTGATGCTCTCTATAAGTGTAATATTACTTAAACAATAATGCAATACATAATTTATACAACCTACGCAGCATCTTACGATCCTAATTCCGATCCTATAATTTGATTCTATTAACCGTAAATCTATCCTAGATAGAATCTTGATTCTGGTTTAGTTGTGACTTCATCCATAGGATCTGAGTAACACAACTTGAATGGTTCAGAACTAATATGATCATGCTTACCCTTCATACTAGATTTAGTCTGCTTGCCAAGTTGGCAAGTTTTACAAACCTTACCCTTCTCATAAGATATAGATGGTAGTCACTTCACTAGATTTCTAGAAGACAATCTGGCCATATACTTGAAGTTCAAGTGTGTCAAACGTTTATGCCAAAGGCACTTAGTGTCTTCAGACTGTTTGGTCAGAAAGCATGAGTCAATCTGCATAGGATAATTAAAGTCGAAGACATATACATCTCCAACTCTAATTCCTGCAAGCTTAACATCATTGTTAGACAATCTTTCACAAGGCATAAGTTATTGTGAAATTCAGCAATATGGCCCTTGTTACAGAGTTGACTAATGGAAAGCAGAATGTATTGTAAGCCTGAATTCAACATATGCCACATTACTAAAGGTAGCAGTACCTGTACCAAGGGTACCCGTAACCTCTTTTCTTATTAGTACTACTGTCACCAAATACAACTCCTGGTCCATTTTTTATCATGAAATCAGACAGTAGTGACTTGTCTCCAATCATGTGCCTTGAGCATCCACCATCTAGGTACCAAATTTGTGGCTGATGCGTCTGCATGATAGACACTTATATCACATATGGTCCTCAACTATCTTGGGTCCAGGAGGTGAGTCAGGACTCTTAGGAACCCATATCCATTTCCTCTTCTGAGGTGGATACGTCCAGAATGTATCAGTAGTGTGTCTAGACTTATAATACCAATAACATCTAGTAGTGTAAACAGATCATGTTGTCTTTGAAGCCTTCTGGAGACGTCGAATAGGCCTCCCTCTCAGATGATATATTTTGACTTTCTGGGGATACTGAACAGATCTCCCCCTCAGATAATAAAGGTAAGGTCTAGGAGAGTTTATATCAGATGTCCTCTTGTGTTTTGACCAATTGGTACATATGGTTTCACACAGTTTGTCTGGTCATGAGAGGACAGACTAGAACATGACACAGTAGTCTTTTGATCAACAGACTTTTTTTGAGGAACCAAAGGTGTTCTAATGGTTGCCTTAGCAAACACTATGGATGTGAGTTTCTTAAGTATGACCTTCTCTAGAGGATCTATATCACCACAACCAATTCCCTCCATTGAGGAACCATTGGAAGTAATCTGGAGATGCCGAGCAAGCCTCCTTCTCAGAGGATACATTGGGACTTTCTTGGGATACTGAACAGACCTCCACCTTAGATAATGATGGTAAGGTCTAGGAGAGTCTATATTAGACGTCCTTTTGTGTTTTGACCAATTGGCATAGATGGTTTCATACAGTTTGTCTGGTCATGAGAGGACAGACTAGCACATGACACATTAGTCATTTGATCAACAGACTTTGTCTGAGGGACCAAGGGCATTCTAATGGTTGTCTTAGCGAACACTATGGATGTAGGTTTCTTAAGTATGACCTTCTCTAGAGGCTCTATATCACCACAACCAATTTCCTCTATTGAGGAACCATTGAAAGTAATCTGGTCAAAGCACTTAGGTGAGTTCCAAGCACTTAGGTGAGTTCCACTTTTTAATAGTGGCAAACAAGGTGTCTCGCTTTTTCGTCAGACTACTAATCTGGTCCTTTTGGGTCTCTACAACATCTTCCAAGGTGTCCACCTCTGCCTTCAGAAGAGCTAGGGCACTATCGCTATCCTCACCAGACTCCCTAACTCGTCTCTCTCTAAGGGTAGATGTTTCGTAGATAGTCTATTGTACATCGTAGAACAGTGAAGGAGCTCTTGAGATAGCTTTTTGATGTGTGTGTATGCACGCGTTGTTTTTCTTAGCCTAAGTTGCTTGTTTATGTCGGTTTTAGTCCTAGTTTGAGTCATTTAAGTTCCTTTTAGTGTTTAGAGTGTCGAAATCGCCAACCAGGCCGTGCGTACCAAAGCACGGGCCGTGGTGTCAAATCTGTGTTTAAATTCTTGAATTCCCTTTTCTTTTCTTCCCTTTTCTTTGATTCCCTCCCCAGCACTAACAACGAAATCATCCCAACACCTCAAATTTTCATCAGAATCAACACAAATTCGTGCAAATCAAAGCGTGCAACCTAATACACAAGCATCTATCACCAATTTCATCCATCTCAATTCATATCGAACAAGATCATCTTACATCATCCAAAGGTAAAGGTGAAATTTCTAAAATCTCGTCACAATAATCACATTCGAGCCACTTTATGAACCTTTCTATGTTATTAAGTTTATGTCTTGTAGAGCATGGTCATGTGTGGATTTCACGATTTGATAAAACTATGAAAAATTAGGGTTTTAGAATAATTCCGAAACATAAAAATTTGATTTTTGATATGATTCTTTACAATGGATTGGTGTTATCATAATTTTATAATGATTCTAGGTTCACGCTAATGGTATGAGTGGATTGAATTGGTGAACTTTTGTAGTATGATGGCTTTTAGGCAATCCTTGTGAAATTTTTTATTATTCTATGTTTGAATTATTTGATTGTAGGTCATCATGGCGAAAGACAAGAGGCGCAAAACTTTAAGGGATTCTCCCCACCTAATTGAGTTATTTACAAATCTGAACGGTTATTGGAACTCACGGATTAATAGAATTCTATTCTCAAAGCAGGAGCATGAGGAAAGTTACAAAAGACTAGTTAGACTAGAAGTTGAAGGAACCAGATATATGGATGAGGGTAGTCTTCCTGAGCTTGGATTGATAAAGGATGTTGAAAAGATCTTGACAAATACTAAATGGGAGTACTTCGCAAGTCAGAAGTAGTCAACCTAAGAGCAGATAACTCTGGAGTTCTTAAGTACTCTCAAGATCAACATCGAAACAGATAAGTATCCTGAATATTGTTTTATTACTTTTCAAATTTTCAATACCCAACACGTTATAATTGTTGATGAACTAAATGAGCTTTACAGGTTTAGGAAAAAAGAAGATAGACAACCACCAGAAAATATAGAATAGAATTTTCATAAATTTTGGTAATCTATTTCTGGTAGGAATACTTTTAATGAGAAAACTACGGTAGCTTCTATGATCCAAATCCCACTTTTTGGTATCTTCAACAATTAATGAGCAATACATTTTTTGGACGAATTCAACATGAAAATTTGAGAAAAGACGAAATTAAGTTTTTATAGGCAATGTACAATGAAAAGGATATTGATTTTCCACCTCACATAGCTCGATATTGGTATAATTTTTCTTTAAATGGAGAAGGTCCTATAGTTTTTGGAGAATTAATTACAGCCATTGCTCTATCTTTAGGACATGTTTTGGTGCTGAAAGATATTTGTGGACTGATACACTTGGACATGGATTTATTGTCAATTTTTTTAAATTTCGATATAAGGATCATTATTTTTCGCTTTTGATTTATGAAAATCCTGGAAAATGTTTAGTGCTGCCTCCAGTGTTTCATTGTGTAGTTTTCCTTGCAAAAGAACTTTGCCTCTTTCCAAAGTTGGATTTAATTTGCTGTGAAGCAGAGCGAAATGATGAATCAAATGTCAACGAGGATTCTGTTGGTTCAAACTTTGAGGCTGAGAGAAGGGAAGTTAAAAAGGTGTTCATAAAGAAAAGGAGAGATCAAGAGAATGAGAATTCAGTGAATCAGAAACAGCCAACTACAAAATATATTCCATCGTAGAACCTGATGAATACTCTTCAAAGATGGTATCTACCGTCTCCATCCCCAAACAGACATACAACTTTGTAAGTATTCCTATGGTTTTCATCGACTATTTTTACATTGAGGACAATGCATGATTTTGGTTTGGGGGAGGAAAATTATAAATTGAGCCAGTTTTACTTTATTGAGTTAGTTTTGTCATTCATTTGTTTCAATTGTGCCGTGTCGTCATCCCTTATTTTGTCGTCGTGTCTTAGTCTTATGTCTTGGTAAAAAAAAATTTAAAAATAAAAAATATCAAAATATTTGCTTTAGTGAAGGAATTTACACAAGAATTTTTAGGAGTTATGTAAAATGTGTTAACTCAAAACAAAGAAATAAGATAGGTGTCATACTAGAATAAAGATAGCCTAAGTTTAAACCCAACTGGTTACATAGTGAAGTTCCTCCAAAATATGGCTAGGTTTACATTTCTAGCAAGAGATGTATGGAGGACATTAAACACGGAATCTGACGACAGCAATAAGATTAGACTCTTATAATGCAAAAAGCTTAAGTTACAAGCTACTTGATAGTGGTAAGGCGGAAAGGTGTACATCGTAAATCATTCATTCTTTTTTTTTTTTTTTTTTTTTTTTTTTTTTTTTTTTGTAGCCATAAGCTTTTAGACCTCCCTTACCTAACATTATTATTTTCTATTTTCCATCTGTTCATCTCGTAGTTTATTTGATACATCTTTCCGATTGGGCACGCTTAAATTCATTATTGGAGTTGTTCTTCATTGCTCATGCCATGAACTCTACAAAAAAACCCTTGAATCTAATCACATGTATGAGTCAAGGTAGCGATAGATGGGATATTTTGTATGGGATGGTTGTTCTTAGTGTTGTAATATGGCACACAATGTGTCAAGGCCCATTTACCTTTTTAATTTTTTGTTCGAGAGAGAGAGAGAGAGAGGGAGGGAGGGAG
>JAOVYX010019309.1:0-18692 GCA_035668315.1 Drosera spatulata | reverse complement strand
CCCCCCTCGTTTTCTCTCCTAAATTCTCTTCTCCTGCTGGAAGAGTGAGGACTGATGCAGTGGTGAGACGTCTCTTCAACTCCTGAAATGCGGCTTTGCATCGTTCCGTCCACACGAACCTTAAGGACAAGCATTTCAGATTGGTCAAGGGCATCACGATCTTGGAGAAATCCTTGAAAAATTATCAGTAATACCCTGCTAGACCGATGAAACTTCTGATTCGGTGGCATTGGTCGGTCTGGCCTAATCCACAACTGTTTCTATCTTCTTCATATCAACCCTGATGTCTTCCTCGGAAACTACATGCTCGAGGAACGCCAATTCACTCATCCAGAAGTCGCATTTCTTGAACTTCGCGTACAAATGATGTGTCCGTAACGTCTCCAAAACCAAACGAAGGTGAGTTCGTGATCTGGTATGATCTTCGAATAGACTAGAATGTCGTGGATGAAAACCATCACGAACTGATCAAGATAGGGTTTGAAAATACGATTCATCAGATCCATCAACATCGATGGAGCATTAATGAGCCCAAAAGGCATCACTAAGAATTCATAATGTCCATAACAAGTCCAAAATGTCGTCTTGGCCATGTTAGTAGTTCGAATGCATAGTTGATGATATCTGGAACGAAAGTCGATCATGGAGTAGATTATAGCTCCTTGTAGTTGGTCGAATAGATCGTCGATGTGGGGTAATGGGTATCGATTCCTAACCGTGATCTTATTCTGTTCACGATAATCGACACATAGTCTCATGCTCCTGTCTTTCTTCTTAACAAATAGTACTGGTGCTCCCCACGGTGAGACACTAGGTCACATGTATCCTTTCTGTAGTAGCTCCTCCAACTGCTCCTCCAACTCCTTCAGTTCCATTGGAGCCATCGTATAGGGTGCCTTCGACATGGGTCACGACTGGTACTAGGTCGATGCCAAAGTCAGCCTCTCGTCTTGGTGGCATCCATGGAAGGTCGTCTGGGAACACGTCCGTGTATTCCCTAACGATGTGTATGTCGATATATTTCTCTCTGCCTCAGGCGAGGTCTTGAGGCTGCATAAGTAGCCTCGGCACCCCTTTCGCAATAGTTTCTGGGCGGTTGGTGCTGACATTAATTGCGGTTTAGGTTTCGAGCCTTCTCTGTGGAAACCGATCTTCCCACCCTTAGGGCTCTTCAAGTCAACTAGTTTCTTTTCACAATCAATAATTGTCTTATGTGTCTCGAGCCAATCCATCCCCGAAATCACATCAAAGTGATGGAGATGAAATCGTATTAGGTCAATAGGAAATTCCTCACCCCCTATCTCTATAGGAGCCTGGGGAAGGAAGCTCGTGCACGGTATGCTGTCACCATTGGACAACCCAATATGAATCACTTTGTACATGTGAGTGGTCATCACTTCATGCCCTTCCATCAGTGACGTTGAAATGAACGAGTGTGCTGCACTAGAATCAAATAAAGCATAGATCTTGCGGGAAAATAATCGGATGTTACCCGTCACGACGGCACCACTATGCTGCACTGCAAGGGGTTCCAAAGAGAACACTCGGCCACCCGGCCTGTTGGTGGGTCCTTATGACTACTTGCTAGAAGGCCCTGCACGGGATCCTGATGCGGATCCCTTGGAGCGTGTTGGAGTGGCTGACGTCTTTTTGAGACAATTACTGCTCTTGTGGCCCGTCCCTCTGCAAATGAAGCAGGTGAGGATAGTTGTGCGGCACTCTAGAGCATAGTGCCCTACTAGACCGCACCTATGACAATTGTCGTTGGAGCGGTCACGTGGTCCAGAGACGGTGTGCTGGCTACCCCCGAACTCGATGGGGACTCGCGATACTGGCTGTTCAACCCCCGCAATCTCTTCAGCGAACCATCATAGGACAAGGGTTTATCCTGAGAGGACATCGGAAAGGTCGGGCTGTTCCCCGAGCCTGAATCGGATGACTGACTGGATGGTTTTCCTGCCCTGTTGTCCTACTGGGCACGCATCTCTTCATCCGCTTCGTTAAAACTTGGCTCTTGGTTGAGCATCGCCTCATAAAGATCTTGAAAATTGTTAAATCTCATTACAACAATCTCTGTCTTGAGCATTTGGTTGAGGCCCCAAATGAACTGATTCTTCTTCTTCTTCTCCAAGTGAATGTATGGACTATTCAGAAGAGGCAAGGAAGTCCTTGGGCACAGGTAGCTTTGTTGAATGTTCGTGATGAGATAATGGAGGCAATAGATGTGGATGCTGATATGAGATCAAGTATATTAGAAAATGGAATATATACAGTGAAAAAGGGTTATTTGACCTTTGCTGGTGATATGGACCCTGTATCATGTATTAAATTTGCTTGGAGTTCAGATCTGAGACCAAAACATAGCTTCTTTTTGTGGCTTTTGTTTCAGGATCATCTTAGAACCAAAGATAAGTTATTGCGATGGGGAGTTGTGGAGGATGATGCTTGTGCTATGTGCAAGAGTGGAGTCGAATCGAGAGAGCATGTTTTCTTGTTATGTGATTACACACAGGAAGTGACACAGTTGACCATGAAGGAGCCGCAGACAGATATGGATAGAAGGACATGGCATGAGTGGGGAAAATGGCTTGTGAGATGTACAAAGGGTAAAACATCTGAAGCTAGAAGAAGGAGAAGGATGTTGGCTGCCATGCTTTATGCTGTATGGAGAGAAAGGAATCTTCGATGCTTTAAGCAACAATGTAGGAACCCTAGGGAGTTTATGCAAATTATCAGAAGTGAGGGTGATTGTTTTGGAAATGTGCAGGTTATGAGGCTGTGAAGATCATCTTGTTTCCTATAATTAGTCAAGACCCGCCGTAGGCTTAGATAGCTTCATAGTCTCATTAAGAGCCATCAAGCAGCAATTGGATAGCTTTGCCATAGAAAGTGGTCTGTAGATCAACTACCCTAAAAGTGTCATGTTTGTTGCAGGTGTTCCTCACACAAGTAAGGTGGAGTTGGCTGGTTTGATGAGTATCCAATTTGGGAGTATGCCTCTAAGGTATTTAGGTATCCCTTTATCTTTTTAGAAATTGAATGTGAAGGCTTATGGTGTGCTTATTGACATGATTACTAAGAGAAGAATGCAGTGGCATGGTAGATTTCTGAGTTAGTCGGGAAGATTACAATTGATAAAGTCTATCCTGTTATCCATGTACATATATTGGGCTCAAGTAGTGCTATTATCAGCTGTTGTGGTAGATAAGGTGGAGGAGAGGTGTAGATCCTTTCTCTGGTCTGGAGCTGCGATGAATCCACGCAAGGCATTAGTATCCTGGACTAATGTGTGTGAATAAATCAGGTGGAGAGTTAGGAGTCAAAGATGTAAGACATTGAAATCTTGCCATGTTATTAGTCTGTTGGCTGTTCAGTGAAAGTCTGACAGACTTTGGATAAAATGGTTACATGAATATTATATAAAAGACAATTCGTGGAGTTCTATACAAAAAAAGGTAGGTCAACGTTGGGTATGGACTTTAATGTTCAAGGTTCGTGACCTGATGATGGAGAGGTGCTCTAAGGCTATGGAAGAGGGAAGGGTACACGGTCAAGAAAGGTTATGAAACTCTGGTTAGTGAGTGTATGAATGTTCCATGGCAGAAACTTGTGTAGAGTAAGGACGTCCTACTGTGAAATGGCTTTATTTTGTGACTGGCAATTCTGGACAAGCTGAGGACTCGTAAGAGGCTATATGTAAGGGGGTTGATTGAAGATAAACTTTGTGCGTTTTGCAAGAAGGCAGTTGAGGACGTCGATCATCTTTTCTTGTGGTTTCGCAGTTGAGATATACTTCAAGGTGATGCCGGAGCTAAAATTAAGCTGTCCCAGTTCAGGCTCTTTTGAATGTTGGTGGAAGTGGATGCTGAGAGTATCAAAGGGGAAGACAGCCTTGGCTAGAAGAAGACGAGCAGGATTTGCAGCTTTGACATACAACATTTGGAGTGAGAGGACTGGTCCTATCTTTCAACAGATATCAAATTCTCCAGATATTGTAGCTAGGAGGAATGTAAGTTCTATTATGTTGATTGTGTAGCGAGCCATGATTAAATGGTTGTAATCCCTTTGGGGTGGTACTTTGAGTGATTAATAGAGCTTTATTGTTTTACAAAACAAAAAAGCAAAAAGCAAATAAGAAATAAAAATATAAACCTAGAACTTAGACTCCAGCAAATTCCAATTGGCGAATGAAAGCAAACCCCACAATAGGTTGTCATCAACCATCGACAAGCCAAAAACTAGACTTCAACTCAAAGACGAAAGAAAACAGAACACATCGAATCAAAAGTAAGAAATGAATACGGAACAGGGGCATATTGCAACACAAGCAGAACTTGGAAGATCTTACTCAAAGTCGAGCACATAGGATACCTCGCACTTCTTACTCGTATACTCCAGGAATACCCTTCAACAATCAGTTGTCGTCTCCTACAATATCTACAATGTGGTAGATGGGTATAGTATCATACATAAGATAAAGTCGTAAGCTGATTGACATAAAGATCATTGCTTATCGTTATCGATTCCATTTACAAAATGTCTCACGATACAGAAACCAGACATGAAAAGGAATTTCTACTCCGTGACTTTAGGAGGAATGTTCCCACCATCAACCTTGAGCTTGTTCGAGGACTTCTGGGTCTCAAGAGTTGGCATGATTGATTCAGCGGATCTCTTTGAACTATCAGCTTTCTCAGTTTCAGGCGGGGTTATCAGCTTCTTCTTCTCAATGTTTTCAAACTTACTGGTGGCCGATGGAACGGTTCCTATGCTCTTCATGGAGGTGAGTCCATCTGTCGTCAGCATAGCTGCTTCATCCCTCGAGGCATACCACACATTACCACAGGAAAGGCATTCTAACTGCAGTACACAGAATTAGAGGCCTCACTTTCCAGGGGGACATTACCCAAAAATTGGAACATTTTTAGAACGGGACACGCTCATGTGTGACGGGATTATCCCCTTACAATTCTATGTCATGCGTGTTAGACCACCCCACCACAAATACACTAGAAACTGTTATCACAACTTTCCAAGAACCAACACAATGATGAGACGAACTGGAGACCCTTCCAGAAAAAGGGCCTGTAGAGATTGCAGTTCAGTTTACTTATCAATATGTAAGTAATATTATGCGTTTTTCATCACCTTGAGATTCTTGTAAAATTGGTTCTTAACATGCAAGTAAAAAAGAAATGACAAAAGTTCCCAAATATGAATACTACAACCTCTGCTATTGTGTTTGTTTGGCCATGGTGTGTGTGGTGCGACAATATTTGATGAGTGAAAATACTAATGGTTTTCTTAGTTTAAATCTTTGTTTTTATGTCGGTTTTTCAGAGGTTTGTGTGGTTTGCGATAGTATTGTGTCTATGGATGTTGTACTGCTGTTTCTCTTCTTTTTGGTGTAGAACAACGATTTTATGAAGTATTTGAAGTGATGGAATGGATGTCAAAGTGTTTAAAATCGTTTCAAAGCATAAAATGCGTACTTGGTGATTTTATGAAGTGTCACAAGCAATGACTACTTCCTTAACGGTCCGTGAACAATAATTCGAGAACCAACTCCTAGTTTTGGCTTAGTGACGGCCCGTGAAGACCTTGCTATGTGCCGTTACCAGTTCATTTGAAAGAATTTTTCAAAGTTTAAATGCAGTACAGGCCGTGAAGACACTGTTATGAACCGTGAAGGAATATCTTACGACGATATTGTACTAAGACTTTCATATCTTTTCATAGATTATTGTTTAGGCCTATAAATATCACATATTTTCGTCGTTTGAGATGTTTTAGACTTTCTACACATAGTTTTCATCATAGATTTGTTCCAAAACTCTCAAGTTAAGGTTTTGGATGTGTTGTATCGATTTTCATTTCGTGTTGAAGATCACGTCAAGCTTGGATCATTTTCGATCGGTGATATAGAGAAGACTTTTTTTACTCATTTCTCATTTTGATTGATTGATATACCTTCGTCTTTATTGTTGTTTGTGATTATGTCCATGCTTAGTGAGTAGATCATTGTGTGCTTAATCCGTGATTGTGATATTGGATATCTTTGTGAATGTGTGAAAATCATATTGTGATGCATGATTCTAATTTAGGTTGGCCATCTAGATTCGTCTCATGTATAAAAACCGTTGATTGATTCTCTTTTCGGTTAAGTATCAATAGCAACTAATAAAGTTAGATTTAAGTTTTTTTTTCTCTAGGTTTGTTAGTAATTCACATTGTTTATATAAAGTAGAAGCTTTCTTGTCAAATGTAATCTAAGGAAATTAAACCTTCTCATGCTTGAATCAGCTCGTCATTAGTTTCATGCATGCTTTCATAGTTCGGCTAAGTAACACATTAGCGTTGGTTTTACATGCTTTCATGGAAATTAACCAAAATAGATAAGGTAGTGAACTTTTTTACTTTTCCTATTCATTGATTGATAATTAATCCCTTAGTAGTCTTGACTGATGTTATGTGTACTTACTAGTTTAATCCATATAGTTCGCAACAAATCGACATTGTTTCATTTACATGGATAGTTTAAGAACATTTTTACTTTAGTTTAGTTTAGATTAGTTTTCATGATTGTTTTACAAACCCCCCAATTCACATAAGTACATCAACATTAGGAATAATCACATTTGTTTCGAATAAAATACATTACAATGTTGGTCCTCGTGGGAATGAACCTTGCTCAGCCTACATACTCCCTCCGTCCCATAAAAGATGCGACATATACGTATTTTATATTATTTTATATGCATGAATACAAGTCTCGTTTTCATACCAAATCATGTCTGATCGTTTCGCAACATGTATTAAGTTGAAGTACATAACTTACTCAACCATTGATGTTTCACGATAAATTTACAAAAAACTATGTTTGATCATCGTTGCACACGTGTCAAACTTTGTATCGACACACATGCCAAATCAATCCGTTGCATCCTTTATGGGACGAAGGGAGTACTTAATTTAAGTACTTAGGGATAGGACAAAAGCTTGATTGGATAAAGACTTGATTTGTTGTTGTTGTTGTTGTTGTAGGGATAGGACAAGAAATTAATTTGTTGAGCTAAATGGCACCCATCAGTATTATATTGTCCACACTTCAAAACCATGAAAGATATTCAACAGCAAAAAGGTGCTAAAATACTAGTTGTATTGTGGTACTTCCATCAAAAGCTTATGCAAGCAAGAATGAAATGAGGTCAAAAGTTCAAAACTAAATCCCCTATGCAACTTGTTTTTGTTTAAGGTGTTTTTTTGACACTTAGTATGTGGTGGATCAATAAATATCCACCCTTGACGCCCATGAAAGACATCCACGTGAGAGAAAAACACACCAACTATCACAGTCAACAATGTAACAATGCAGTAGAGATGAGCTTTTTCTTTCTTTCTTTCTTTTCTTAGCTTTTCATTTCTTATCTTCTATTTTCTTTTCGTTTTCATTTTCTTTCATTTTTATTGTGAAAAATTAAGACATTACAGCAGATGTGACAAGTGATTACGAATTTAAATCCCGCAACCTCCCGTTATAATTATTTTGAGCATCTAAAAGAGTCCATTCGTCAACATAAATATTAATTTAAGAACTAGTAATGGAAAATTCTGGATTTCTTTTTTTATTAAAAAAAAAAAAGCACACTGCTGAAGAGTAAGTGATAAACCTGGTAGCGATCTCCATGCCCAGCTTGAATGATTTCTCGAAGGCCAACATTTCTCCCTCCGCATCTTTTGCACCGGGCATCAGTCATCTGCAATGGTGTACATGAACAATAAGTAAGAAGAAAGACAGCAATTATCAGAATCTAAGATGCAAACCAACAAATTAGGAAGATCTTCCATGGACAAAATTTACCAACAGGAAAAGAGTGTACCTGCAGTGTTTCTGGCTCCTCTGGTTGATTCCTTGCAAGCTCCTCTGCTGTCAGGCCCTCCTATTAAGAATTCGTTTAATGGAGGGTTAGCGACAACAACAACAAAAAAAGTCTGAAATTGCTAAAAATACAACAACTTCAAGCGAGCTCAGGAGAGTCGGAGACAGGAGCCTAGTCCAACTCAACTGGATGTACACAACAGTCTACCACACATTGCTGCTATACATGCATATCACATGTTTTGAGTACTGATTAAAACCCTGATCATTCTAAAAGAAAGGAGAACTCAAATAGGTCTGATTCCTTCGAAACGACCAAATTCATCAAAACAACCAAATTCATCAAATCAACACAAGTTCATCAAACCAACCAAATCACAAACCCAAGCCGTTAACTAAATGGTTTTTTTTTTTTTCTACAAATAACCAGCTGAAATCATAGATATTTACAAAGAAAAGCTATCTCAAATCTTCATATTTACAAAAAAAACTACCCAATTCATAACATATTTTCATAGTACCTGTCGTCATTAGTCAAGCCACTTACTTTAACGATCAAAACACAAAATTACAAAATGGAATTAATTGAAATAATAATCTAAATTTCACCAAAATCATTTTCCTTCTATTCGCATCTCTATAGGATTGACATGAAATTTGAGATTAATAATGAAAGAAACAAAATGACGATGATTATGATTTTAGTGACAAAATTAGGAAAGTTGAACAAGATAACGTTTGAGAACAAAAGAAAGTAGAGGGGGGGGGATGGATTGGAAAAAAACTAATGAAAAGACAATAAATTTTGATACAAAGGGATGAAAAAGTTGAGTAAATGAAAGGATTAAGGAAAAAAGAATAAAGGAAGAAGTAGAAAACCGTTAATCGTTTGACTAACGACAACAGGTGTTATAAAAATATCACATGATTTGGGTAGTATTTTTGAAAATATAAAGATTTGATGCGGCTTTTTGTAAATATCTATGATTTCAGCTAGTTATTATAAAAAACACTAACAAACTTAGTTAAGAACCAAAACAATTAGAGGTTAGGGTTTAGAAATTATAAATTGCAACAGTTAGGGTATGAATGGCAAAGAATGATTGAGATTGGAGATGGTGTGCGATGACGAATGCTTCCCCAAAGCAGCTGCTAACAGCGACGACGACTTCTGTCAGGATCCGACTAGATCCGACCACACCGGTTCACGGACGCCGAAGCTTGGACGACGACCCTGGTTGGGGAGGCCGAAGGACGAGATTCTGGTTGCTGTCGGTGACATTGAAGGAGGAACTACGACGTCGGGACGGTACGAGGGAGGTGGGAGGCGATGCTCCAATGGCGTCAACATTCGTTGAGGTGTTTGGGTGGGTGTGAAAGATGGGGAAGTGATTAGAATTTAGAACCAAATCTGTTTGTTGAGAGGGTATAATATTTGGTTTGCAACCGGTTCAGTCGCAAATTTACGACCACACCTGATTTCGGTCGCTAAATAGCGATCACATCTGGTTTCGGTCGCAAATTTTGTGATCAAAAGCCAATTTTGGTGGCTGATTATTGTTAGTGGCCACTTCCTTTTTTCGGTTGCAATTTTACAATCGTTGAGACGTTAATAAGGTAGTTTTTTTTTTTTTTTTTGTGGTGTTTAGGCAAATCATTAAAAAAGATGACTGTAATGATCGTAATATGAAACTATTAGGCCACATCCAAAACATATATTGTTGCTCAAGAATCGAGGAAAAGAAAAAGAAGACAAAACAGGCAACAACATGCTGCACAAAAGCCAAGGCCTAGTTGCTAGTCGAGTAATTTGTGTTTCAACTGTCAACCCCACTGATGAAACCGCACATCTTATATTATTCCATCATTCTATACTATACTGAGTTGTTATTCTATACTATTGATGAGGACCAATATGAGTCAACCTTAGCACGTCAACAGTTTCCAGGAAGTAACTTGTCACAACAACTTCATGAAACTTTTTCCTCGAACATATTTAGGTAAGATAATCACTGTACACAACAATAACAATCCTCTGGGTGTGTTGCACTTATGCCCCTCTTCGAACTTTTATTGACTCAAGAAACCAGTGATAAATAATAACCTTCAGAAGGGAACTAAAACCCCAATCAGCTTTTATGAAGAAAGAACCAAAACATTAAACTAAATAAAGTTAATTATATAAATAAAGGGAAGGGGAACATCTCTATATTTAATTCGTCAATAAAATGGTACTTAGAAAAAGCTCCATTTCCATAATCATGCCAATCCAAGCATCTCAAAGTTAACATCAGGTCCAATGATTAACAATTAAACAGTGACCAACACAATCAGTTTCACGAGGAGTAAAGCCAGAAAACTTCAAGGGCAAAACTTGTGCCAACATCTCCTAGAAGATTGAAAATAACAATGGCTATTTCTTCCATGAATCCTAGAATTTTCTATAAGCAACAACTTGACCGATCTAATATGTAGGAGAAAAAAACAGAGCAAGAGAGTTTATAACAATGACACGAGACGTGAAGCAGTCCAACAAACAAGTATTCGAATGGTCAACAACTCCTCAAGTATTCTAATGGAAATTTCATTATAAAAATAAAAAGACATACCTTCAATTCATTAGGTGACATGTTCAATATCTTTGATGGCTCCAAATCTCCATTTAACAAGCGTCGGGCTAGCAATGAATTGTTCTGAAAGATCAGAGGACACTCAATAAGAAGACAATACAAGAGGCAATGCGTAAGTGGATAATGAATTGTTCTGAAAGATCGGAGGACACTCAATAAGAAGACAATACAAGAGGCAATGCATAAGTGGATAATGCTACCTTCATCCCAATAATATTGTAATGTTTTGACCATGCATGCATGCCAAGGCAAAATTTTATGTCGTGTCACGGAATGATCAAATGACAATTCTCAAAAATAGGTCGTGTAACATTGATGATAGTTGTTGTCATGTAGTCTGTCACTTTGTCCTTTACTCAAGCAGTTTTCATTGTTGTATCCTTTAGTTAGAGAGGAGAGTTCATTAAGATGCATGCTGAATAGTATCAAATATCTAATCATTCTGATATTTCAAACACGGATAAAGTAATTAACTAGGAACACAGATGACCCTGAAAAGCAAAGACACAATAAACAGTAACTGCAAAACGCTAAATGCAAATAGACCATAACAGCCAAAATGGAGAAATTCAGAAATGACTAGAAAAGAAAAGGAGATAAATAGGGACAAATAATTTCATAGTTCATACAGTTTCATCAGGTATTCATCCCCGAGTAATAAAGCATATGCAATGTAGGAGCATGAATTATGTAGGCCCACTGATAGCATGAACCCGATCATATGCTTTTAATGACTATATTAGCCAACTGATAGCATCCAAACTTTGAATAAGCTATTTGTAATTGCTACTGATAGCCTTCGGAGTAAAGAAGCATGTATGTAAAGAACGATTGGAATGAGGACAAGCCAACTAACAGGTTCCACTATATCACGGGGTTAGATTTTCGCTATCCGTACGGCACTCAAGCTATTCACTCCTTCACTCGAGCTCAGCCTACTCGTCACCCAAAAGATGATGTTTAAGAACGCAAGAGAGTTTGGATTTGAAAATAAGCTTGTATTGAGAATACTTGAGAGCTTACAAAGCTTTGAGAGCTTACAAGAATGAGATGAGTTAGGATGAGATGAGATGCCTTGGTCAAAAGCCTCACCCCTATATATACTACTCCATGGAGAGTTCTAGATTTGATATCTAAATTCTTCCACACTTCTCTTCTCCTAAGAATGTACAAGAACTCCATAGAGAACTCTTCCTAACTCTAGGGAATTCTAGAGAATTCCGAAGAACCCTAGAGTTCTCAAGAAAACTCTAGAAAAATATGAAATTGTCTAGAGAAATGTGAAAAACTCTAGACAATTCTTCAAAACGAACCTCACAAATTAGCCCGTCCGTGACATACTCCTCCACCTATGTCGCGAACGTCCTTGTCACGACGCCCTCTCCTTGAGTCGTCGCGAAAAATCTTCGAGCACCCATCTTGCCGTCTTGGTGGGAATTCCTTCCCGTGTTCCTTCGGCAAGACTCGTGAGAACTTCTTTGACACCTCCTTTGTTATGTGAGAGATCTCACCTCCCTTCAAGTGAGTAGGTTCCTCACTTTTGATTCCCTTGAAGAGTTGCATGGTTGCGACCTTTCTCGCTTGAGCCTTCTTCGCTCGTCGCACCATCGGCACTACGCAAACTCCATCGTCTTTCACTATGTATAAGACATTAACGAAAGAAACTATGTATTGCCTTTACACCCTCAATGAAGTCGATTCCAAGCATCAAAGCGTAGTCGTCCATGGGAATGACCGTGAGATCCACCGATCCAGTCCAATCGCCAATGCGAAGCCGCACACCACGGGCCACGCCATCGATTGGTTCGACCTTCGAGTTCACAGCCTTGAGCATGCCTTGCTTTTTGTCGACTCGAAATCCAAGTCGCTTTGCCTCTCCCCGCGAGACAAAACTATGAGTTGCCCCGGTATCAACCAAGACATGAGTTGTGTACGATCCGATTACCGCATCGACGTACATCAACCCTTTCGATGAAGACTTCCCCTCCGTGGTCTTCACCGCATTAGGGATCCTTGATGAAGACTTCTCTTCCGTGGTCTTCATCGCGTGAAGGATTCTCAATTATCTCATCTCTTGCACGGGTTCCTCCTCTACCCGAGCAACCATAACCGAGAGAGTGTTTTTCTTCGGACACTCACGAACGAAGTGAGGACCATCGCATAAGAAGCACTTCACCTCACCCTTGGACTTCCCCGCATCCTTGGATGTGCTCTTCTTCCACCCTCTTTACTCTCCTCTCTTCGAGTCACTCTCGCTAGCAAAACTCCAAATCGGCTTGATCCCTTCGTGGGTCTCTCCTCCACCTTTCTCGGAGTCACTCCTCAACTCCTTGCCCCTTGGAGACTCGCTCTTCCTGAATTCGACGAATGACTCCGCCGTCACTATGGCCGCCGCAAGAGTTTGGACGCTTAGTTGTGCCCACGATTGAAGTCCATCCTCGAAATACATGAGTTTGTCTTCCTCGGACATATCGTTGATTTGGAAGAGCAACTCCGTGAAATCCTTCACGTACTCCCGAATCGTGCCCGTATGCCTCAACTTCCGAAGTTGTCTCTTGGCTTCGTATTGGGCATTCTCCGGATAGAAGTGGAGTTTGAGATTCTTCTTGAAGTCATCCCACTTCTCCATGGTGAACGTTCCCGCTTAAACGTCACCGTAACGACGACGCCACCACATAGTCGACGTGTCGGAGAGAAACATGGCCGCGGTCTTGATCTTCTCCTCTTCATCTCTTATGCCCAAGAGATCGAAGTATCGCTCCATGTTGAAGAAGAAGGTGTCGACCTCCTTAGCATCTCGTTTCCCCGAAAATGGCTTTGGCGTAGGGGGCTCGAACCGCGCCATCTTCCCAAAGCTTGCACCTCCATTCGCTATAGCTGTCTTGCATAACGATGTTTCTTCCCTCAAGACCCTCATCTCCTCTTGGAGAATGGTCACCACCGCACGTACCTCATCCATTTGCGCTCGAGACTCCTTGCGAAGAGTGTCCAAGCATGAGTTGAGAGCACCTTACAACACACCCTTGAGGCATTCCTCCCGAGCCTCGATAACATCGTTGCTAGGCACATGTTCCTCTAACCTTTCTGTCATCTTGGCCACAGCCTCTTCTACCCGCGAGAGTCGTGACTCCATGGCCGCTTGAACATCCTTCGACTTTCCCTTTCCTTTGCGCATGGTTACATTTGCGGTGTTCACCTCCTCGGGAATTCCATGCTCGACAACGCTTGAATCCGTCATCTCTCGTACGAACCTGCTCTGATACCCCTTGTCACGGGGTTAGATTTTCGCTATCCGTGCGGCACTCAAGCTACTCACTCCTTCGCTCGAGCTCAGCCTACTCGTCACCCAAAAGGTGATGTTTAAGAACGCAAGAGAGTTTGGATTTAAAAACAAGCTTGTATTGAGAACACTTGAGAGCTTACAAAGCTTTGAGAGTTTACAAGAATGGGATGAGTTAGGATGAGATGAGATGTCTTGGCCAAAGGCCTCACCCCTATATATACTACTCCATGGAGAGTTCTAGATTTGATATCTACACTCTTCCATACTCCTCTTCTCCTAAGAATGTACAAGAACTCCCTAAAAAACTCTTCCTAACTCTATGAAATTCTAGAAAATTCCGGAACCCTAGAGTTCTCAAGAAAACTCTAGAAAAATATGGAATTGTCTAGAGAAATGTGAAGAACTCTAGACAATTCTTCAAAACGAATCTCACAAATTAGCCCGTCCGTGCCAACTAGCTCAGCTAATTCTCTTCATGATACGACAACAATTTCTAAGAAAACTGGATTCATTTTGAGATAGTAAACCAATGCCATCTAGCAACATGACAGCAAACACTTTGTTTAAAGCAGTGGACCTTACCCTTTTTTGTAGGACAGCATAAAGAAAGAAGAAAAGAGTAAAAGATAATGTAGAATATCAGCCTAACCTTAAGGTTAAACACCATCCTCCTCAGGTTTTGGTTATACTTGGAGAAATCTGAGGAAGATGCCTCATGCGAGGCCTTCTCAAGTGCAACAACTCCGGAAACAGCAGAATCAGGCCATTTCAGCTGGTTGGCATCCTGTACCCTCTGACACTTTAGAATCGAATAGAGGTTTCTATTCTGCTCCAAGTGGCATATTTGGTGACAGAAGTTAACAAGAGGAGAACCAGTTTCCACGTACCTTACCCTTTTCCTGAGCTGTGTCTGCAGCGATGGCCTTGTCACCTTCGGAGGGACTAACATCTGTGCCTTCATCCTCCCTCGTCGCGTTCTCAGATGAGACACATGCATACTCAACTACTTGAAGAAGCTTCTCCAACCATTTGTCTCGTTGAGACTCTTTAGTAAGAGCCTTAAATTGAGCCAAGATACTTGTGTATTTTGACATGTTAGCAGTTCCAGGGGTGTCAGGCTTGTGTTGTTCAGGTCTACCAGTCCCATCACTCTCCCTTGAAACTTCAAGGGGTGAAATTGTCTTTTTCCTCAGCATTCTTTTATTTTTGTTTTGCTCATCGAGCTCTGCTGGTGCTTCCTCGGTTTCTACATCAGGAAGCTCTCCCAGGCGGGATGTGGTTTTCTGTACAAGAAGGTCAATTTCATGCTGTTTTTTGTCTTCATAATCTTTATCAGTCAGCTTGAACAGTTTGCGCTGCTCGGTGTCATAAACCTTCTGTACAATGA
Source organism: Drosera spatulata (assembly GCA_035668315.1). Lineage (NCBI taxonomy): Eukaryota > Viridiplantae > Streptophyta > Magnoliopsida > Caryophyllales > Droseraceae > Drosera > Drosera spatulata. The sequence goes on along the minus strand of JAOVYX010019309.1, from coordinate 3,513 downwards.
AACCAGGATGCTGTTTACGATGGGGCAGCTGCTTGTTCAACGGTACAAAGTGTACCACACACTTGTGCATCACAGACTCTGCAGGAACTTCATCCCGGTGGAAACTGTAGAATAGTTCCCTTGTATCACGCGCTTGCCAGCTTCCACCTCCTTTTTTCTCAGCCTCCTCAGGACGGTAAAACCACTGCCCAGTGACCATCATGCTACCATCTGTTGTCTGAGTGATGTCCTAAAAGCATTAAAACAAAAGTCCAGTAATAACCAAGAAACTGAACGCGATAAACACTCCATTGCAGGAGAAACAAACTGCTCGTTCCATGATTTCCTAAGTGACCTGGTGGAACTATAATCTCTCTCTTCGTGCGAGGGACTTCACCATTCCGAGATAACACTAGGTAGTACCTTGACCTCACTACTCTTCGATTTTTTCCTCGTAATAAAACGATATAGCAACGATGCCAGTTACAAGGAAAACTTCTGCCTTGAGAAAAAAAATACAAACATAAAAAATCGCACAATAATTTACAAATAATAGAAGCATTAATTCGAAGACAAATACAGAAATAACATAAACAGTGAAGTTTAATGTGGAGAGAGAACTTTAAAAAAATCACTAAACTAAACTAAAGACGACTGCAAACATTGAACTCTTAGCGTAAGTAAAAGCCTCCAAGCCATTTTTTTTGACAGATCAATATAGCTTGTCTGGGCAATCCATATTCCATATTAAAATGTCTAGTCGTAGAAGGCAATCATCCATTACGCATGGTTAAGCCTAAGAGTGAACTTGTGTCCTTTCAGAGCTTTTACCCAGCCGATGCATTCAGGGTAACACCGTTCAACCTTTGACCGTCATTAAAACTCAGCTGTCACATCCAAATCCCAAAAAAATGTTTAAACCAAAAAGTCCCAGCAAAAGTGCTTTAGAGAAGCCAATAACAATAAAGTTTAGTATGGCATTTTTAGGTAATCTAGTAAAAATTGATGTTTTCTTCTAGCCAATTAATGATTATAAACTTTATCCGCTTGTTGCATTGCTTGTAGGGGCATCTAGCACAGATGACAAAGGCATAGAATAACCGCCAACAACTAATGTATCACAGAATGATTAGTTGCCAATGATGAGAGCATAGATTGTAAAATAAGGGATAAGATCCCGAGAACCTCTACATCAGCAATAAACACTTTAATTTAGCATATTTTAAGTACTTCTATGACTACAATTATTCAAAGTACTTTTATGAGTATTCTGCATCCTTTAAGTGCTTCTATAAAATTATCAAGTATTAACAAATGCATAAGAAAACATGCGATGTAAAATTTGGTTATAACGTCTGTTTATTTTTTATTTTTTATTTTTTGTATTTTCCCCCTTTCTTCGTCCATTGTCCTGAGCATTTCATTTAAATTTTATGGTACAACTTATTCTTGGTTTCTTAATTCATATACTCCCTTCATCCTATAATATTTGCAACGGTATACCCTTTGAGACGTTTCATTCTTACTATTAACAATGTCAGTTTTTTTTTTTTTTTTTTTTTGTCAGGATTAAATTTCACAACATAATCTATCGTTAGTGTTTCACAATAATTTTGCAAAAATTATATTTGATCGTCACAAACCAAACTTCGTGTCATTGCAAAAATTATGGGATGTGGGGAATACTTCATAGTTACACTTCATCAATGTCATTTTGATAATTCTCACGCTCCTTGTTTCATTGAATAAACTTATTGTTCTGCTACATAGGTGGTAACGAAACCGGCAAGGCCAAATGAACACTATTGTTCTGCTACATAACTGATTCTTATTTGTTTTAAAAACCCAACACTTGCTATATCTTTCCAATTAGACAATACAGACTCTTCATAACTCGTTATCAATTGCTATATCTTTATAACTGCTACATAATAGATTAAAAATCTTCTATAATTCAATTTATACAAGCCCATGATAAGTGCTAAAATTCCCATGTTTTCCTAAGTTAAATTTTGCTTTGTTTTAGAAACTTTTGAGTCATTTTCATGCCATTAAGATAAATTTTATCTTACGAAACATTAGTACTGCTATTTTTTTAGTTTTTATCATGTAGGTACAGAAAAGGATGATTTTGAGCATAAACGAAGAATGGAGAATATGCAAGGTATAGGAGAAGGATCGAGACTATTTGGGGTAAAAATGATGATATCATTTGAACTTTTTTATGACTATATAATGGTTATACAAGATGACAATTGATCAGGATGAAGTCTAGAGCGAAACAGCCGTTTCGTATGTCACAAACATGAACACATCTTTCTTGACAGAAAGCATATGGAAATTGTGTCGTTGCTACTTAATCTCCCAATTTGCTTGTTCTATTGGTGTGTGTGTGCCCTAGCATTTGTGTATACAAAGCATAAGATGAAAACAAAAGAATAAAAAGTAAACTAGAAAGCATTCATCAAGGAATAGAAAAGCAAGGCGGCTACGGTTAAATGTGAAAAATTGATGGATTTCTCACATCTTCCTTAATTTGTTAAATAGCGATAAAAAGTCAAGTGGAGTTGGTCTAGTGGTAAGACGCTCCCTCCTAACCGTGACGTAAGGGGTTCGACAGCTGAGGACACCAGGAAACAACTTTTTTATGTTAAAAAAGAGATAAGGTCTGCGTACATCACCTTGTGTTACAGGGCTGTCCTCCCCACACCTTGCACTTGACGGGATCACGTGGGTACGTTCCTTTCTTTTTTTCTTAATCTGTAAAATACATGGTTTTCATCATGACTTTCCACTACTCGATCGGTCTCCTATGTTTGTCGTATATCCAATCCTCCTTTGGCTCATATGTGATTGACTCAATTGATTGTTTGATCTCTAATCCTTTGTGAGCTTATCGGATTTAAAGATTATATTCATGGATACCCATAATATAAATTTGATCGTAATGCTTGATTTGGATTTTCATTGATTTTATATGAAGGTTAATCGATTCGTAACTAACAAGTGTCACGGGTATTAAAGAATTTATGATGTGTTGTAGCTTTTGAAACGCTCAGGCTTTATGTTTAGAAGATGCCGCACATGGAAGTGGACATGGTCAGACCCAGTTATATCCATGGTTTTTGGCAAAAACCTGCACGATGAGCTGGTATGAAATTTGATGTATCTATTATTGGTCACTCGCTTAGATTGCGAATTCGATGTGTTGTTTTGGTTTTTGTTATCCTCCCTATCCTTATAACTTTAGCCCGCCATGGTAAAATTTGACTTGTGGATCTTATTTCTTTTATTATAAGCCTTTTTTTGGCCCTCTCGATCATGATTTTCACTGTTGAGTTTGTGCTCATGTGTACTTTGCTTTTGTCCATTGTTCTTTTGATTTTATTTCAGGTAAACTATGTGAGATTAAGGATGATCAAATATGCATTAGAAGATGAATGGAACTAAGGAATTTTAAAGAGCTTTAGATTCATTTGGAGATGGGAAATTGGCATAAAATCTCCTCCAACGTTTGCACGTTAGCACTTAACC
>JAOVYX010019308.1:3990-18692 GCA_035668315.1 Drosera spatulata | reverse complement strand
ATTAGGTTTGTGTACAAATTAGCGACGGAATCCGTCGCTGAATCTTCAAATTTCACGTGGGGATATTTAGCAACGGATCCGTCACTAATTTGTACACAAACCTAATTAGCGACGGATTCCGTCGCTAAAGGAGATGATTTCTGCCTTAGCAAAAACAGAACATTTTTGTAATTAACTTTGGCGACGGATCTGTCGCCAAAGTGTACACAACCCTAATTAGGGAAGGAATACGTCGTTAATTTACATGATTTCTGCCTTAGCAAAATACAAACCTAATTTGTACACAAATCAAATTAGCGACGGAATCCGTCGGCAATTGTGTTCAATTCAACATTTTAGCGACGGAATCCATCGCGAAAATGTAGGTTTTCACAATTTCTTGTTTTTTCAATACCAAATAATCACTTCTTTTTGATGATTACTTTCAATTTAATTTCATAAAGACATCATTTATAATACATGATACATTTAACACCAATATAATGTACAACATATTATGTGTTTTAAGATTTATTACATATATAACATCTTATATCATGTGCAACATATATGTCATCAAGAGTTTTTAACAATAAGTTATTTTTTCACTAAAATTTTATGAAATAGAAGGTCTTATCATAAGTTAACATTTCAACTATTGCGATATCCAAAAATATGTACAATTTGTTATATTTTAGGTGATAAATCATCATCGAAAACGAATTTAGCGACGGAATCCGTCGCTAAAAAAAAAAATAATTTATATCAATATATTTAGCGAGGGAATCCGTCGCTAGATACAAATCTTCAAAGCCTTTAGCGACGGAATCCGTCGCTAATATATTTTGTTGTAAATTTTTTTAATTTTTTAGCGACGGAACTCCATCGCTAAATGAATAATATTTAGTAACAGCATTGACTTTCCGTCGCTAAAATATTCAATTTTTTTCTTTTTATTTTAACTACGGATCCGTCGTTAAAATATATGTTTTTGCGACGGATTTTGTCAGTAGCTAAAATTTTTCGTAGTTAAAATGCTATTTTTTTTAGTGGAATTCGAAGATGAAGAAGTCTTGGCTTTCAAAATCCGATTCAAAGTCATGAAATCAAGAATTCAGATCTGGATTTCTCTTATAGATGAATCGGTAATGGGGGCGAGCAGAATGATGAACGTGCTTTGGCATAGGCATGAGGCATCACAAATGTCGGGTTTATTTGAGAGAGTTTTCCGTAATGAGGTTCGAGATTTGAGAAATGTCCGAGATGATAGTATCGGGGATGCATAGTCTGCAGTAAACTATTTGAAGAAGCTCAACAGTGATGGAATGGACAACTTCTTCTATCGTTACAAGATCGACTCGGAGAGCAAAATCGGCACAATTGTTTGGGTTGACTCTAGATCTCAGATGGTTTACGAATATTTTGAGATGCAGTTACGTTTGATACCACATATCGAACAAACAAGTACTCATGCCTTTCGCGTTGTTCACCGAAGTGAATCATCATTATCATTCAATCCTGTTCGGTTGCATTGTTAAGAGATAAAATCGAAGAAACCTTCAAATGGGTGTTCAGTACTTTGTTGGAAGAAATAAAGAACAAAGCTCCCAAGATAATCATCACGGAGCAAGATAGGGCGATGGGCAATGTAATCGCTTGAGTTTTCCCTAGCACTGACCATGCATTGTGCTCTTGGCACATCAGTTCGAAATATCCAAAGAAACTACATCAAGTTTATTCGCATCATCCGGACACGTTGAAACAGGATTTTCAGATTTGTGTGTTGAAATTATTAACAATTGAGGAGTTCGAAGCACGATGACGACAGTTGTTGATCGACTATGGGTTGACAGATAATGAATGGTTACATTCTTTGTACATGGTGAAGGAAAAATGGATTCCGGCATATTCAAAACGTTTTTTTGCTGCCGGGATGAGCACCACTTTGAGGAGCGAAGGTATGAATCATTTTTTCGATCAATATGTTAACAGCTTGACGACGATTGATTTTATTGTGAGATCTCAAGAAGCGTTGGAGAAGCAGTATTCTCGGGAAAGAAAGGCAGATTATGAAACTACCTACAAGAGTCATACTATTATTCTGCATTTCCCTTTAGAAGTTCACGGTGCAAGGGTGTACACGAAGGAGATCTTTCGTAGATTTCAATTCGAGCTTCAAAAGGCAAAATCAGTATATGTTGCTGAAGGAGTCAACGTCTAAACATGTCGACGTGTATAAGATGACCAACGTCTATGATCCTCGAGTACAATGGAGGACGTATAGATTGGCTCATCACACGAAGGTTGACGTCATTGCCTGTACTTTTTTGATGTTTCAGCATTCGGGTATGATTTGTCGACATCTGTTACGGTTTCTTGATATCAATTGCAAGACTGAGATTTCTCAATATCTCATCCTCGACCGTTCGAGAAAAGATGCAAAAAGGATCGATGGTTAGAGTATCTATGTGTCACAAGATGAGGTGGATTACTCTTCATCACAGACGATGAGGTATAACCATCTATGTCGATCGCTCCAGGGTTTGGCAAGCAGGCATCTTGTTCGAAACATGGTTACAACTATGCTTTGGAATTAGTAGAAAGGGAAGAGATTAGTACATCGAAGTTCGCCCCTGATCCTGATGAAACAGATGAAGTATCTCTAGAAGACCAAGGGCATAAGGCCTACCAAGAGTCGAACAATGCAGCAGATGTGGATGATGGCATCTTGGATCCGGTTGTATCTCAAAGGAACGGTCATAAGAAGGAAACATGTATCAAACGTGGGATTGAGCAAATGCACGGTGCTAAGAAACTTAGAAATTGTTCTCTGTATAAATATTATACAGATCACGATAGGAGAAACCATGACAAACTTATGGCACAAAGATCATTTGAAGTACCCGAAGAAGATGAGTGATTGTATTGTGTTATGAATAATGGTTGTAGATGATTGTATCGTTGCAAGATTAATATGTGTTTCTTTTCTAAGAATAATGGTTACTGGACATCGTTGTAATGTTGGATGATTATAGTTGAATAATGGATTTGTCTTTTTTTTTTGTGGATTTTTTGGGATAAAAATAAATCTTAACCCTTATCAAACCCTAACCCTAACCCTAACCCTTACCAAACCCTAACCCTTACCAAACCTTAACCCTTAAGAAACCCTAAAACCCTAACAAAACCTAACCACTTAACCAGCTTCATCCAAAAAATGAGCCTTCTTGACATCCGGTAATCTTTTCCACGAAAGCTGCATTGGGAATCTCAAAAAGCTGCAGATGTGACTGCCTCATGAAACGGAATTTCAGGAAACTGATGTGTTTGACTTATTCAATGCATTCGTTGTTCTTTTCAACGGAAGCATCCGTTATACTTTACCACGGATGTACGATTCCCCTATAAAAAACACCTAATGCCCATCAGTTTCTCAAGAGTCCAGAATGTTTACTCATCAAAAATCATGGTTATGTTTCCTCCTGCTCATCATCAGTTCGTGTTGTGTATATGGAGCAAAGAGGAAATTTGGGTTGTCTCGTTTATTGTTAGAGATGTTTCTTGTGCTGTCTTTATAAACCATGTTCGCCTATTTTGTGTTTGGAGGAAGCGCTCGAATCAGTCATGACACAAAATGGACGAAAACTCTTTGGATGATCATCAGTCATGATGATCATTCATAATTTGCAAGTGGCACTCATTTCATGTTGTGTCGAGCCATCGAGAAAGTTATATGAAACACAACATGAATGAGCGGTTGGATGATTTTGTAGCAATATCATAAATGAGGATTTGCCCCATATACATAGCACGAATTTGTCCTATGGATCTTGTAATCGTGCTGTGTATTGTGATAAATTCGCATTTTCTATGATCTTAGTGCTATGTAACTGGATATTACAAACCCTTAAAAAAACTTTAAAAAAAAAGAAAGAAAAAATCTGTGAAACTTTATAGCGGATGGCAAAACGCAGCGTTTTGCTTCCGGTATATTTAACAGTGGATGTTGTGGAGGAAAAAAAAAACAAAAAAAATCATAAATATGTCATTAATAACTTCCGCTGAGATTTACAAGGAAGCTATACATCATCCTCTAAAAAGTTCCACGAATGAGCTTAATTAAACATAGTCCAGAACATCTGTCTGTTCGTTGTCTTTCGATTCAAACTCTCAAATCCTTCGTCCTCCTGCAATTCTATGATTCAAACTTCATTTTCATTTAGATAACAAGGTAAATTCAACTTGTATGTGTCCGACATTGTTGTTTTTATTTAGGGTTTGTATCCATTGTTCTTTTTTCCTGAAGCGTTTTTGTTCGATGTATAGCGGGTTTGAGAGAGTTTGGCAATCGGTTCGATAAGGAGGGGCTTACTTGTGGAGGTGTTAAGTTGACGTGGTTGCGAGACATATTTGGTACTTTGCCCATAGATGCAGATGACGGGACGCTTTGGATCCACACCAAAACGTTTCTTTTCTATGTGATTGGAGCTATTCCCTTACCCACAACGAACAAGAATACAGTGCATCACCGTTATCTTCGGTTCATATCTGACATGATCGAGATCGTGTCATGGGCATGGGGCTTGCAGTTTTGGCGCATCTATACCGGGCATTGCATTTTGCCTCGCGCAAGACTTACGCTTCTGTTCCGGGATGTTTGACATTGTTGCAGGTAAAAATTCTTTTATGTTCATTCCTTATTTGAAAATCTCTTATTTGATTGAAAATGTCTTAAATTCTCTTATTTCCGCGTAGATGTGGTCGTATGAGCGGATTTTAATCGGACGACCTATTCCACTTCACAAAATCAAGAATGATTTGTCCTGGCTCAAGCGATGACGGACCGAGAAGATCACCAAGAAGGATGGAGAGAAGATGTCAAAGAGACAGCCTCAAAGAAAAGACCTGCATCACCATCTTGTTTTTTATCGTGGGGAGTTCGACAGGATACAAGGTTATTAAAAATTTTTTTTTTGATCACCTAATACTTCAACAGTTTTTTTAAAAATAAAATCTAGTGGTCTCATTGTGTAATACAGAACACATAGCTCATTTGGAGGTCATATGCCCAGTTTGACTATTTATTTAACGAGGGCATCTTCATGGTTGTCAACGTCGTAGCTGGGATGGCTTATACTCCGCTTATATATGGGCCGATCATGGAGTATCAGATGCCGGATAGAGTCATGTGGCAATTCTTTGGATGCTTCCAAAGAATTCCTTGTCGTCGAGTGGATATAAGGGCACTAAGGCAGCCACTCTATATGGATCTGAGAGATAAGTTTAGTCAAGTGGATGCAGAGGCACTACGATCTGACCACTTGCTGATTTGGGACGCTTGGGAGTCGTCATTAGATGGTGTTGTTACATCTGCAACAGAAGCCTTATCCATCGAGGATTATTTTGCATGGTATAGACGCATCACTGGATTGCATATTCATCCTCCGAACCCCAATCTTGGTCCAGTATACGAGCCTCGTTTCTTATTTGACCAGTACTGGGCTCTTTCCATCGTAAGCATAGTTTTATAATTTCTTTTTCTTTATGTAAATTCATTAGTACATTTTTAGTTGGCGTTCGACTGAAAAAAATAATTTTAATATAATTTCGGATTGCGAGCCATCGACACTTCGGCGACAGTATTAGGGATGCAGAGGTCGCTCTTCCTGACTATATTTCGGCTCTACTTCCATTGATGGGTGCACAATGTGAGGCTTTTATGGTCTCAGTTCTTGGGAGAAAGAGAAAGGATGCCTGACATGACGATGCTGGCCAAAGCATGCCCCATACGGAGAGTTTTCCTACTCAGAACCAGCTCACATCTGTCACGATGTCAAAGGAGCCATCTCACAGTCAGCCCTTTGGGTGCGATGAGTCTATTCTTTGGACCAATCCCAGTCGTTTATGTCATTCCCCGAGGGTCCCCTACTTTCGATGGTTACCGAGTCCCTAGCCCCGGCAGCATCCCTAGGAGTGCTCCCGACAGTTTCTCAAGGCCCTACTCCCCGACAGTTGTTGACCTGATGCCCATATCTTTGCGGCTCAAAGAGGACCTCTCACATATTGCTCTCACATATGTCGCTCCTCCTAAAGATATAAACACCATTCGATCAGGTCATTTCACATATGTGAGAGGCGAAGGTCAAATTCTTATCCATAGTGCTTCGCTTGTGATGATTCTGATGTGAATCAGGTCACGCTTCATCTTGTACGTGTTTAATCTGGGAAAATGAACCGTGCATCTCCTTGATCCTATGTATGAGGATATCGAGTGCATCACGGTAGCGGAGATGTGCAACGTAAAGACTAAATATGTGGTGAGTTTATACATGGAATGATCTTCTTACATTGTTTTTTTATCTTTCCTTCATTGTTTTGGTTCATTTTGTGTTATGCAGACGGAGTACTTTGTACAGCTTCTTCATTCATTGCATCCTTACAAGTTCAAGAAAAATGAGCTCCCAAGTTGTTTGTCATTTAGAAACGGCAAAAGCAGACTAACCACAATGATTGCGGGGTGTATGTGCTGAAGTATATGGATTACATCATGCAAGGGATCAAAATGACGGATTCAACATGGACCATCGAGGATGATGACAATAGTAGATATTAGATTGCTTATGATTTGTTGACTTGTAAGACTCGAGAGATGCCTCGACAACAAAGACAATCATCAAATGCAAATGTATGATGAATGTTTAGATGGTTGTGTAATGGATGTTTGTTGTTTGTGATTGAGATGTTGTTTGCATTGTTTTTTTTTTTGTTTGCTATTCCGTCAGGAATATATTCAAGGAGATTGAGAACAATACAGGATTTCAGTATTCTGTTTTGTAAGTGCATCTGCAATAAAGTATAGCAGATGGCTTATTTCTAGATTGGATCATTCGCTATAATTTACTACGGATGTCCGTATAACAAAAATAATAGACACCCCACTTGGCTTAGAAAAATGGAAAAAAAGAGTCCATCCGGTATAAATTATAACAGAGGGTTAAATTGATAATTTCATCTTTTCTGGAATCCGTTATAAAGTTCAATGATTTTCGATGTTCTTTTTCGCGGATGAATGTGTTTCTTGTTTTAATCGAGCCGTCCATTTCCCAAACGGACGAATCGTATTTGTTGGCTACCTAAACTTACAGACATCGTTGGCTATGGATCAGCTCCGTAACAAATAACATTAGATATTAGTTACAACCGAAAAGTTAATACATTTAACTGTACCAATGTCAACATGTCATTGCATCAAAAAAGGGAGTAGAACTTATAATAGAAAGCATCGATTATCAAGTTTTCAAAAGCTAGTACTACTTGCGTCGAGAAATCGACTTTGATTGTGGTCAACTTTGGTACTCTGTCTCTACGTCGAGAACTCTCAAGGGTTTTGGTCCTTTTAGATATTTTGATTTTGGATTCTCAGTGATTTACTTATTCTATAAATTTTTTGAGTTTTTTTTAAATATAAGCTCAGTTAGAAACAAAACATTTTTTTATTTTTTAAATATATTTTGAGAACTCGGGACTGGTGATCGATCCGACGAGACCGATCCATCAAGACCTTCATCATCAGGTCACTGGTGTGAAGGATTCTATCGAGGCAAATAATAAACTAACGGCTACTTGATTAATTACCTTGAGCCACTCCATTTTTAATAGCCGTAATTATAGGAAAAACTTCTTAGTTCTGTAACAATTCTTTCTCCATTTATAGAGGCTGTAAAACTCTTGTTAGTTAAGGTGAAATAAACTCTTCCTCTACTTCATGGTATAAGAGCTCTAATTGCTCCAACGAGCCTTTTCCTTGCTTCACCGAAAAAAAAAAAAAAAAAACAAAAGCCATGACCACAACCACTCTCTAACTAGTGATTTTGATATAACCTCCGCTGCACCAAGTGGCCTTATCTATGTTTCGGCTGCTGCCCAGCTTCCATTGAAGCTCACATCGGCCAATTAACCATCTTGGCGCACCTAATTTCAAACCTTGCTTATTGGGTATGATTTAATGGGTTGCATTGATGGAACCAACCCTTGCCCGCAACAGATGGTCACAAGGGACAATCAAACTATGGTCAATGCTGCCTATCTTCAGTGTTATTCAACGAGACCAACTCCTACTTCATGGTATTTTCACCTCTGTCTTTGAAGCCATTATGCCTCTTATTGCCTCATGCACTACTTCACGAAGTGCTTGGACGGAACTTGCGAATCTGTATGCCAACAAGTCTCGTTCATGAGTTATGCACTTGAAGGATCAATTGGCCACTATTCGACGAAATTAACGCTCAGTTTCTGATTTCTTACAGCAACTGAAGCTAATCTTGGATGAGTTGGCTATCATTGATTCTCCTATTTCTGATGATGATCTTGTTATTCATGCTCTCGGATGACTTGGGCCAGAATATAGAGAAATTGCAGTGGCTATTCGTGCTCGAGAAAATTCAATCTCCTTCGAGGAACTTCATGACAAGCTTATAGCTTATGAAACATTCTTGCACCAGGAATAAGCAGCTAATGATGCCATGCCTGTTACAGCCAGTTTCTCCTCTCGCAAAAATCGTGGACCTCATAACTCAAATCGTTAAAATAACGATCGCAATCAAAATCATGGAGACTCAAGGTTTAATCAAAACCATAATGCTTCTGGAAAACGTCAAAACAACAAAGGAGCTGTTGGACGACCAAATCAACATCCACATTCTACAATCATCTGTCAATATTGTGATAAACCCGGTCACTTCGTGAAAAACTGTTACCGTATTCATGATTACATAACGGGCCAGTTGCAAATATTACCGCTGGATCAGGGCACCATGAGGATTAGTTGGTTGACTCTGGAGCCTCTTATCATGTTACTAGCGATCTCGCTAATTTCTCTCTGCATAGCGAATATGAAGGCCCTCATGCACTCGTGATTGGTGACGGATCAGGTTTGGGCATCACTCATATCGGTACAACTCATTTAACCTACCCAGCAACTTCTTTCCGTCTATCACTCATATCGGTACAACTCATTTAACCTACCCAGCAACTTCTTTCCGTCTATCAAAATGTATTATGTACGCCTCATATCACCAAAAATCTAATTTCTGTCTCACAATTTTTTCGAACTTACCGTGTTTCCTTTCAATTTTTTGCATCTTATTTTCTGGTGAAGGATCTTCGCATGGGGGCAACACTACTTCAAAGAGAGCTCAGTAATGGAGTCTATAGATTGCCGTCACCTTCCTGTCAATCGTATCCTACTCCTAAGGCTATGGTTGGTGAACGGGCATGCATGAGTGTATGGCACCCCTCCATTGATGTTTTACGCCATGTCATTAAAGAGTTTTCCTTGTCATTAACAGTTGAATCCAGTTCCGATAACAAGCTATTCTGCAACTCATGTCGTTGTAATAAAAGCCATCAACTGCCTTTTCATACTTCATCCCTTGTTAGTCGACATCCGCTTGACTTATCATACTCTGACATTTGGGGACCAGCACCTGCTACATCTCTTGATCAATATCGCTACTATGTCATTTTTGTCGATCATTTCACCTGTTATATTTTGTTTTATCCTATTCAAAGAAAATCTGATGTCGCATCTGTCTTTGGACAATTCAAAACTCTTGTCTAGAAACAGTTTTGAGAACGTATCCGTACACTCTACACTGATGGTGGCGGTGAATTTATTAAATTAAGGTTATTCCTTGCAAAACATTGCATCTCACATCTTATAACTCCTCCATACACACCCCAACATAATGACTTTGCTAAAAGACGCCACCGTCAAATTGTTGAAGTTCGACTCATTCTTTTACATAGAGTTGCACTGCCATTCTCGTTCTGGAGTTATGCTTTTCAAACCGCCACATATCTCATCAACCTTCTCCCTTCATCTGCTCTCAACCATCGTTCTCCTTTTCAACAACTCTTTAGTGTTATCCCAAATTATAAAAAATTAAGAACATTCGGATGTTTATGCTATCCATGGCTTCGACCTTACAATACAAATAAATTTACACCGCGTTCTCGTCCCTGTATTTTTCTAGGCTATTCCCTAGGTCAGAGTGTATATAAATGTTTTGATCCAAATAGTAAGCGACTCTTTTTATCTCGGCATGTTACCTTTGAAGAACAAGTATTTCCTTATTCCACCTTAAGTCGGTTTGAGTCTCAACCTCCAGTAACGCCTCTTAGCTCATCAGTGATTATGCCAAACAACAGCAGTGTTCCTCGAGTAGTACAGGCCCCGTGCAGGCTCAATCCCCTTCTTTTCCTATATCTGATGTCCCTCCACTACCTATCAATCCTATTTTATCTCACACTCTCGTATCAGACCCTCAATTGTCCAACTCTACAGCAAGTAATATCAATAACCATCCACTACACAACTCTCACCACTCGGCTCCAATCATAACTTCCTCTGTTAACACCTAACCATGAACTAGATTATGTTCAAACCAAACTCAATGTGCTCATTCCATGGTGACACGCTCACAGAACAATATCTATAAACCAAAACAAGTTCATGCGACCACAAAACACCCTCTGCCGAATATCATAGAACCTAGTGGTATCACTCAAACCATGAATGATCCGAATTGGCGTGCTGCTATGTCTAGCCATGACCATGGTTCTGGAACCGTCGGTTTCGATTCCATGAAAGGGAGGAACCGAAACCAAAACCTTAAGGGACAATCCCGATTCCGGTTTGGAACCGCCGGTTTTGGTTTCAGTTCCGGTTCAATCCCGATTTCGGTTTTAGTACTTGTTTGATATGGCACCTTATACTTTTATAAAATACAAAATCGTTTTATTGGAATTCACCGATTCGTCATAGTCGAGGGAGTGCTCTGCAAATAAAATTCATAGACTCTACATTGCTGAGTTTTATGCTCACGGGTTATGTATTTCATTTGCAGGTATTCAACAGGTTGATGACAATGTCCAGTAGAGTGAGGATTACATGTATATAACTACCTCACACACTTGTGTGAATAATTTATAACCTATCTTTGGCTCAATAGAGCATCAGGACATGTAACATAGGAACCTGTAATAATTTGATCATTGTACTTTGTAACTAAGCAGCTATTCAGGACTCGTATCTTATGAAATAAAGTTGAACTATTTAGAAATGATTCAATGATGATGTATAGGTAATTCCTTGACTCTCTATATCTCTAAACCCATTTAGGTTATTTGGTTTTGTCACGGATTACGTTCGTGATGGCATAACGCCGACGCATCATCAAGACGTGGAATTCGGGGCGTTACACATATAAAGAGGAGGTTACAAATTCCTCATCTCATTGAGGATGGAGTACGCCATGCTAATGTGCCTTGGATGATCCACATCTCAAGGTCAGGCGCTAATGGGTACATTGAACTATCAATGTGGTTGATAGCCCTCACAGCCCAGGTACAACGATGCATTTTGATACAATTCATACAATTCTTGTTGAATAATCCATTGACAGAATTCTTGATATAATTATTACTGACACCAAAGAACCTATAGGAAAAGCCTTGGATTTTGACAAGTCATGATGGCTGCCTTATTAACACTTCTATTCTTCTCCGATCCCCTTTACTAATTAATAAGGGTCTTTAGACAGTGCCTGGATATAGGAGAATTGCCCTATCCTTTGGCTCTTCCTTTCAAAGGAGCTTGGCTTTCGCTTTCCGAACTCTTTTGCAGGTTCACTTCATTACTATCTGACACTGTCGCTTATAAACCTGATACTAACCTAGTGGAACTAACCATCGCACACCTTAGCTCCAAGTTGTTAACCTTTCCAACTAACTCAACACGCAATACGCTTCGCTCCTTTCATTTTTTCCAACGGTGTTAGCCTTTCCCGGGATCACAGCTAAGGTGCATTGCTTGTGATGCATTTCAGGAGTGTGCACTTCCTCCGGGTTTAGGAGACGTTTTGATTTCTCTGATACCCAAAGTGGAAGCTCCAATCACTATTAAACAGTTCCGTCCCATCAGTTTATGTAATGTGACTTACAAAACCATTATCACTTGTGAAACCTTGATTACCAAGACATAATAAATCCTTTTGGAACTAGTTCTCATAAGATCCCTCCCTAATAGCTCGAATTCGCACTATCGCCCCCATCCATCCTGCGTATGAAGTCTTTGTTTTTATCTAAAGAACAGGGTTACTTTTCTTGTTGGTTCGCAAGAAAAAAGCAAATTCTTTTCACCCCAAAATGGATCTTCTTTGCTTCTATATTCCCATAGAATCCAAATTCCATTAGATATTAATTCTAAGAAACCGAAAAACTTTGAATTAGTTACTTTCCAAGCCTCCACAATGTCAGAATCTCCAATCCGAATGGCCTGTACTCCTCGGTAAGAATACGCGCGTCAATTTCTTCCGCTTAAAACCATACTTGAGAGTTTCCTAATTCATATGGCGCACCAGTTATTTGCTGTTTATTTGACTTTACCTATTACCCATTATCTATCGAAATCCCAAAAAGAGGAATCCACGTTTCCTGTTCCTATTCCTCCTTATTAGAATCTTGAGTTTTTTACTTTAATATTAATATGGGAGCCTTCTCCAGAGAATGCGCGTCTGAAGTTGCAGTCTACCTCTTCGAAACTTATTCTGTAAAGACCCGAAAAATTTAAGATAATTTATTTTCTCAATTCTTAGCAAAAACAATATATTATTGAACGTCGTAATTTATACAACGAGGTTATAAAATTGGTTTGTTGAAATTGAAAAAAAATATGCTAAATACGGATAAAATTAGTCGCGAACACATAAATATGAGGGGCTTAATACCCCTTTTAATTTTTAAAATTTTTCCTTCACTTCACTAACTTCCACTTTCCCGGCCACTCCCTTCACCACTTCTCCTACCTTGCCCATTCCCTCCACTTCCCCTAACTATCACCCTAATCTCCTCTCCATATCTCATCCTCTCTTCACCTTCACAAACACAACCGGGAGAAAACCAAACCAATGGAGATGAGCAACACCATCGAGGATCATCACTCAACGTCTTTAGCAGCAACCGAAGACACCTCGGGCAACAACCTTCATCTGAAACATTTCCAAAGTGGTGAGCTTCTTAGTTAACTATATAAACATTAGAAAGATTAGAAATTTTATGGGAAATCATAAATTTGGATTTTAATATATGATGAAGCGTCATATGTCTTGTGTTTGATGAAGTTGATAGATCATGATTTGGACTATGATTCAAAAGATATAAATAAAAATATTCGGATATATCAATCTGTAAAAACTGTTTACAGAGATGACTTTGTGCCTTAATCTGAAATTACTCCGTAAGAGTTAGAAATTAATCCTTATTTCACTGAAAATGTCTTGAAGTGTAGTTTTCAAAATAGTTTACAAATCTTGATTTAGAATTATAGGTAAAGCGTTATGAGCTGATTAGTAAAATAAGGTCAAACTATCTGATCTATTAGAAACTATAAACTAAAACTAATAAAATGCTATTATTGATAAGATTTCATGATGGAAATCTAATTCTATGGAAAGTTTATAGAGTCTACTTTATGTAAAATTTTACAAAATAATTTTTGGAGCTGTATACGAGAAGTTATAGATTTAAACGTGTCAAAGTGTCATGTTAAATGGAATCCGAGAATGAATCATTTTGATCCCGAAACAACTTCAAATGTTCACAAACTCTTTTAGTGATGATAAATATATAAAATTATGATCATTGACAATCAAAATGAGTATCGAAAACTTGTATAAACCTCAGCAACACCTCATAATATTGATATACTGATTAATCACCATGTACAAACAAATATGTTTAACTCCGTAACGTGAATAAATATTTACAACGGAATGTATTAATATGTAAATCATATTATATTATAGGACTTGGAGATGTTACTCGTTGACACTTGAGGACGAGGCTGAGCATGTGCATGTGAAGAAATGTGTTAAAAGATAACGTTTAGTTGTGTATGCCGATGCGTATTATTATACCCCGAGTATAATAATATGCATTGGAATCTTTGGTCGTAGACACTAATTGTGGTAGACGGAAAATGGTGACTGTAACTTTTAGAATTGTGATTTGTGATGATCGATGCGTGCTAGTATACCTAGGCATATATAGTTATGTGATGGTTTCTAAGAAATTGACATTAAATATGTCTGACATATCTTATTGCCTATCACTTGCTGTGTGCCATGATGAGATGATGTATGGTATGTGTTATGCCTTGTTTGCATGTATAATGAAGGTGAATGTATGAAAGGAGTATAAATCCATAATTGGTGAGATAACTCCGTGGTAGAAAACACAAAGAGCATTGTGTCTGTCGTTTGTGTTATACAGTGACTTGATAGTGACATTCTTTCATTGACCCTATGAAGTCATTTTGATATTAGGGTATCTCACTACAGGAGACCCTGGACTCCGGTTGGTTGATCCTCTTTTGCGGATGTCCCTTTTGCTAAAGCTGAAGAGAGCTTAGTTATGAAATTGAATAAGTCTCGTCAAGGGCACAATTATAACATTGAGGGTATCTATTGCCTGTCGTCTCTGTGTGATTGATATGATGATAAGTGTAACATAGTCTTGAGTGAACTGCTGAGTGCAGGAGTGCGTGAGATTTGGACTAGGGACCTCTCATGTCACAGTGTCACTATCTTATGAAATTGAATAAGTCTCGTCAAGGGCACAATTATAACATTGAGGGTATCTATTGCCTGTCGTCTCTGTGTGAT